>VDFB02282992.1:0-29411 GCA_007258455.2 Sequoia sempervirens | reverse complement strand
CCTAAACATTGTGAGGGAATAATGGAGATCACATGATGGTTGAGGGATGCCGATGACCTCAACACTAATAGAAATAGAAATATTTTTGATGCAAAAGACTAGGTTTTCAAGGTTGAAAAAGGAATTAGATGATGGGATGCCCAAGTTCAAAATCTTGGTAAAATGTACTTGACTTCAACAAACTATTGGGGTTGGAGGTGAGGTGTACAATAGGAGTGATACAAATAAAGGAAATCTAACACTCTGACAACATAAAAACTATATGGCATCAAAAAATTTAGGATTTAGAATGACTAGTATAACAATCACAAAAAGTTTCAAAATTTGATAGAATTAATAACTAGGAAAATTTTGAAGCATTTGGACTTGATTGTCAGGATCGGGTTGATGTATATGCTACAAGGACGAGCCCTAGTAATGCGATAGACAAGGGCAATAAGATATGGTGAGGATGGAATGCAAGCAAAATAAACCTCCAACGGTCCAAAACTTTAACGACCTACAAAACCTATGGAAAATACCTCTACAATTTCATATTTTAGGGGAAACAAAAAGGATTTTTAATAGACATTGAATCATGAAGAGCATTTAGGGTACACCATAGCACTAACTTGAACAAAATTCTGGCATAGGAGGAAATTGCTTGTATTTTCTTAGATCTATTACCAAAGGTGAGTCAACACCAAGCCACCACAATGTAAGAGCAAATAGAGCGAGATTTGCAACAAATTATGGACACATTGCCGATCCCGATAACCTCCATGTAAATGGGAAATATAGTGTAATAATGAAATAGTGATAATTTTATTTGGGTTATGATTCTACATCTTCAAATCCAACCATATATAAATTTATTTATAGATTAGATGTCTTAAGAAATTTTAGTGCTAATGCAAAAATTTGCCTCTCAACTGTCAACGGCAAAACTGCCGGTGTGGACGGTAAAGGCTTTCAGAGAGGACAAATTTCAGTCTACATTGTAGACTTGACTTTTTTTGAAAACATAATATGTTACAGAGAGTGGAGGCTTGGACTAAGTCAGCAGGACTTTATTTGGACCAGTCTGGATTGAATCGATGTGAACCCGCTAACTGGAAAATGTCCAATAACAAAAATATGAGCAGCAGTTGGTATACCAACACGGGTTTAGTTTACATGGATTTAAATGACAAAGGCAAAAGATGGTGTGTTTAACGCGCGCGTGCTTTACTTCGTTGCCACTCCAGATACAAAGCCCCACCTTATCTCCATAATAAAAAAGAAAAAAGAAAACACGAAGAGTACATGTGAATCAAGAAAAGTCAAGAAAATGAAATATGGTAACAATAAATTCCTAATCCACTTATAATTGTGTTAAAATATTAGTATTGCATACCAAACTGCACAACAAAAGCGAAATGACCTCACATCCGATTTCATCCTTGTATCTATATATACACAGAGAGAAACAGATTTTCACATCTCAGGTCAGAAACAATTTGGTTAATACTTATTGAACCTGTCTAAGTTGAGATCAGGCTCTCAAAGCGGAAGTAGTGTATGATTCTGGCAATGCAGACTTTTTATGGCCGCCTCCTGTTGCCACTTTTGGCATTGTTGTTCACTGTTCAATTTGTTTTAGCGAAACATACCGTGATTACACGGCACTACAAATTCAACGTGGGTTATATGTTTCTATGAAATGAATTGAATGGTTTATTGTATAGGAAAGCATTAATTTATTTAAACTCAAGTTATTTTCTGTTCTAAATATCTACAGATCCAAATGAAGAATGTGACTCGTCTTTGTAATACGAAAGGTATCGTGAGTGTCAACGGGCAATATCCGGGGCCTCTAATAGTTGCTCGAGAAGGAGATCGCGTGGTTATCAAAGTAACAAATTTTGTTACAAACAACATCAGCATACATTGGTATCTCTTCTGCTCCTACACTCAGTTATTTACATAATAAATATAATATTATTTGCTGATGCTCCTCTCTCTCATGGTTTACTTTTGCGGGTGCACTTAATGAATTCCTATGAATTGCTCAGGCATGGAATTCGGCAGTTTAGATCTGGGTGGGCGGATGGTCCCGCTTATGTCACTCAGTGTCCAATTCAAACCGGGCAAAGTTACGTGTACAACTTTATTATCAAAAGGCAGAGAGGAACACTGTGGTGGCATGCCCACATCTCATGGTTGCGAGCAACCGTGCATGGTGCCATTATCATCTATCCCAAAAAGAATGCTTCTTACCCATTCCCTCAGCCATACCAGGAAGTGCCTATTGTTTTTGGTATGTCTTTCAGTACTCGCTGATAATGCGTTGCCGTTGTACAGTCGTCTTAAATTTAAAATGAAAATGCTGTTGTTGCGTTGCGAATTGCAGGGGAGTGGTGGAATGCAGACACTGAGACTGTTATCAATCAAGCACTGCAAACCGGGGCGCAAGCTAATGTGTCAGATGCGTATACCATGAACGGACTCCCTGGACTTATGTATAACTGCTCTGCCAACGGTGAGGATGGATTAATAAAATGAATGAACCATAAACAGACTGGTCTTTATTTTTTTGTTTTCTTAAATGTAACAAAGGTCTCCTGTGTTATGCAGATACATTCAGGCTCAAAGTGATCCCTGGGAAAACTTACCTACTTCGTCCAGTTAATGCTGCGCTCAATGGTGAATTGTTTTTCGGTATCGCCAACCATACTTTGACTGTGGTAGAAGCGGACGCTGTGTATGTTAAGCCTTTTCAAACCAATGTTATTCTTATCACACCTGGCCAGACTACCAACGTCCTCTTGACAGCTAAATCCCAGCCACCCAATGCCACATTCCTCATGTATGCAGGCCCTTTCGCTACGGGAACAGCAGCTTTTGATAACTCAACCAGTGCTGGAATTTTGGAGTATGTTTCCAATATGACAGCAGTTAATTCGTCCTCATCCTCTCTTCCTATGATGAAACCAGTGCTTCCAGCCGCCAATGATACCTCCTTTGCTGCCAATTTTAGCCAAAAGCTGAGAAGTTTGGGCAATCCGAAATTTCCAGCAGCAGCTGTTCCTCAGAAGGTGGATAGACAATTCCTATTCACAGTGGGCTTGGGGCTGAATCCGTGTCCCCAAGGACAAACATGTCAAGGCCCCAACAACACCAAATTTACAGCCTCCATTAACAACATATCCTTCACTCTTCCCACCACCGCTCTTCTTCAAGCATACTACTTTGGCAAGTCCAGTGGAGTTTACAATACCACTTTCCCTGACAATCCGCCATTTCCTTTCAACTACACGGGCACGCCTCCTAACAACACACAAACCATCAACGACACCAGAGTCGAAGTGCTTCCCTTTAACACTAGTGTACAGCTAGTTCTGCAGGACACCAGCATTGTGACCTTCGAGAGCCATCCTCTGCATCTGCACGGCTTCAACTTCTTCGTAGTGGGTCAAGGTGTGGGAAACTACAATTCAAGCACTGACCCCACGAACTTTAATCTGGTGGATCCTCCCGAGAGAAATACAATTGGAGTTCCGAGTGGAGGTTGGGCGGCTCTCAGATTCCTAGCTGATAATCCAGGTATTGCTATCATCACTTAATGCTAGCTTCAATCGCTCATTTAGTTTAATAATATTGTGCTTGTTTCACATAAATATCGTCCAACCGAATGTATATGATTGCAGGAGTATGGTTTATGCATTGTCATCTCGAGCTGCATACCAGTTGGGGATTGAAGATGGCGTGGATTGTTTTAAATGGAAATGGCAGATCTCAAACTCTTCTTCCTCCGCCCAAAGATCTTCCCTCCTGTTGATCGCTTAACCTATTCCTTCAAATTCACCATGCGCCGTGTGCTTATTTTTCTAATTTTCACTGCTACCAATTTTGTGCCGGTTCAACACAGCATCCGAAGAAGAAAGAGAATATGTATGTCTGTGTTCTCTAATATACGAGAAAGAAGAATGTGTGTCTGATTACTCTAACATGCTATATAAGAGGTATATCCTATAATAATGGTAAATTTTGTACTGTTTGGAAATAAAATAGTTTTTAATTGACTTTTGTCCCTGCTTGAATTTAAACTCTCTTCTTTATACGTTTCTATTGAGACTCAGTTATAGCCACATTGTTCTAGAATATTTCTTAAGTGGGGAGGAGATAATTATGACGAAGGTACATAAACAGATTTTATAAAAGATAAAAAAATATTAAAACTTTTGTTGCATTTATGTAATATTTTCTTTATATAAAATAGAAATTTAAATGTATACATCTTTTAGACATTCTATTTAAAATGATTCTTTCAAGATTTTTTTTTTTATGGAGATGAATAATTTGTTACAATATATAAGATTCAACGGTAAGTCATAAAGCATGTCTGCCACTATTTAGCTAAACCTTTAATGGTTTGCAAACAATTAACAAGCCATGCCATATTTTCATAATTTAGCCTCATCATTTTTCATTTCATGTACTTCACCAGCTTCTTTTTGAAGAACTTTCTACACACTTGATGTTGGTAGGAACCATCTGTGTGTAATTGGATTATGAATAAGCTTGACATAGTTGTGCTTTCTCTACATAGATGCAATGAAGACATTTGAAATTTTTTTTATACATTGATGGTCCATTTTTGGATCTTTTGTGTGTCAATCTACACCTCTAATTGTTTACATATCATTTTTTGCTACATCTCATGCCAATCATTTTATCCCAATGGATGGATAACGTTTTAGTAACATTATTAAACAAAATAAATGGCACCCTTTTCAAACACTTCAAATTCTTTTATAAAAAATAGTAGAATGGTTCTCATTTTTTCAATATATTTTGTAGTGTCATAAAAACTTATATGTGAATCTTTATAATCTTCATGTAACATTTCATTTTTCAAGGAAAGTGTGCATTGGATTTATGATCTCTTGTATGTCTAGTTGATGATAAACTCTATATGTGTGGGCGATCATGATTGCAATCTTTACAAATAGCATATATTTATATAGTGTCAAATACTATCATGAATGTATAATTCTTCAAATTTAAAATAAGATGTTGATGTAAACATATTTAAAAATTAGGCATAATGATTGAGCATGATTTAGTAAAGCTATAAATCATCTAGTTTGTTAATTATTTTAGTTAACCCCTGATTTAAGATATAAAATTTGTTCCACCTTACAAATTTAGTTAACAAAATACTCTATGGCATTAATGGGATAACCTACTCTAATCCATTTTGATAATCTAGGTATTTCCATCACACTTAATGCTAGCTTCAATCACTCATTTAGTTTAGTAATATTGTGCTTGTTTCACATAAATATTGTCCAACTGAATGTATATGATTGCAGGAGTATGGTTTATGCATTGTCATCTCGAGTTGCAAACTAGTTGGGGATTGAAGATGGCGTGGATTGTTTTAAATGGAAATGGCAGATCTCAATCTCTTCTTCCTCCACCCAACGATCTTCCCAACTATTGAGCACTTAACCTATTCCTTCAAATTCACCATGTGTTGTGTGCTTATTTTTCTAATTTTCACTGCTACCAATTTTGTGCCAGTTCAACATAGCATCTAAAGAAGAAAGAGAATATGTATGTCTGTGTTCTCTAATATATGAGAAAGAAGAATGTGTCTAATTACTCTAACATGCTATATAAGAATAATTTTTCTGATTATGCTAAATGATTCTTTTAGGATTTCTTTTTATCAAGATGAATACTTTATTTTTGAAATAGGAAAAAATGGGTTTTACAGGAACTTGAAACCACAAAGTTTACGAACAAAAGATAAGAACGTCAAAGACATCAAAATTTAAAATTCTGTAAAAACAACAAGACAAAGCCACAACCACCAAAAAGTCCAGCGAAGGCCATAGAACCAAAAAAATAGACAAAACAACAACAACAACTAAATTTGAGCCTTTAATATTTTCACAGTCTCAACTTCCAAATCGTTCATATCCTAAACCCCGCTCTTTAAAATCTAAACCATTTGGGTAGTAGGAGGCGCTTTCCTTTTAAGGTTGGCACGAGTCCTTTTTGATGTCCTTGGTGCATTAAGTTCTCTTGCTTTATCTTTTTCCTCTTCCAAGTCGACAACTAGTGAACCCTATTGCAACTTTTCTAACTTTTCAGACATTGCATTGATGATGGCATTGTGCGTAGCCAGTTTATGGTTTTTTTCCACAACGGCTTTGATGTTATTCTTTATTTTGACAATTTTAGCTTCTAGGAGTCTTATGTTTTTCTCAGTGTCATCTTCTCCCTTTTAGTACTATTCTTCTTATGTTTCCTTCTTAGATTTGCTAAGGGAAGCCAACCCAGGTTGAAGTTCCTCTGACTTGCTGGTAGACACTTATTCTTTGATTAAGATCATTAATTTCTTGATAGAATTACATTTCAAACCACAGAAAAATTTCTGATGTCGACAACTGCGGAGGAAAAATGTCCTTGGTGAATGATCTAAAATGAGGTTAACATCATCCAGGGTTGGGAGCTAGGAAATCTAGTACCATCAACTCTAAAAGAGGCAGGAAGGGAGGGCGCAGAGTTTCTGCTAACTTCAGGGTTATTAGCTTTGTCCTCCAGAGAGTCCGCAGAGTAGGAAACCAACTTATTGGTAGGGGAGCCCTTGAGAGCATGATTCCTTAAGGGGATTGGGCCATCAGGGTAGGTCTTAGAGTTAACATTAGTGAGCTGGGGTTTTCTAGGTTGGGTTTTCTTACCAGACAACTCAAAGGATGGGTGGGCTTCAACAATTCTCTCTTGGTTAGGCTGATTCTTTGAACCCAAATTGTCCGTGTCATAGTCCTCAGATGTTGTGGAGGCAATAGGTTTGGATAAAGCCATCAGGCTTTGAAAGTGTTCATATATTAGCCTAATAAGACTAGGATGAAGAATAGGGTATCTCCTGGGATTTTTCTTATGGTCCTCAAGGCTATTACTCAAAGAAAAAAACATATAATGAGGCAGAGAAATCTGTACCTTATGGAAGAAGTGGTTAAGAGTGGCATAAATGTTGACCATAAACTCTAGCGAATCTCCCGTCCAGGGTAATACACTCCATTCTAATATGAAGCACATTTCTCCACAGTGCCTTGATGGTGTCAATTTCAAAATAACTATTGGAAATTTTTACTAGTTTCATTTTCTCCTTTTCCTTCTTAGGGAATTTGATTACCACCTCGTCAGAAAACTTTTTGTCATGATAAAACTTCACACCCTTAGTGGACATTCCAGTCACCTCCCCTATAATTTTCTCATCCAGCTTCACCTTTCTCCCAAAGAGGATTATTTCACAATTGCTCCACTTCTTCTCAAAATAGTCTATGGCTATAGTATTAGCCCATGAAGGTTTTTCCAGAAATGGAACCAACCCACCTCTTACAACCTGCTTCCAGACTTTATCATTCCTCGTATGCACCTCGTAGCTATTTTGCTCAACTCTTTTCCTACCCCCCCATTTTCATTCGCACATTACTACAGACTCTACCAGAACTGAGAACCTGTTGCAAATTTACACAGCCAGTCCAATGAACCCACAAAGCGTGTCGCTTTTTCTTCCCTGCTAAGTAATATGATGCGACCCCATAAAATCTCTTAATTTTGACGTACTTAGCCCTTTTCCTTTTAATCATTAAATGTATTTTCCTCTTTCCCATGCATAACATCATAATCTAGTAGGGCCCTGGCATCAGCTCTCAAGTCCCTAAAATTCTACCACGTGTTCAATCCTTGCCTCCTTACACCTTCATTCGCAAAGTAATCTGCCACGTTGTTAGATTCCCTATAGACGTGTGAGACTTTAACTTTATCGAACTTGTCTAAAATAGACTTTTCTTCATCAATCCAATTCTTTATCGACCAAGAGTGGGGTTCCAACCTAAGAGACAGTCAATGATGTTTTTAGAATC
Organism: Sequoia sempervirens; assembly: GCA_007258455.2. Lineage (NCBI taxonomy): Eukaryota > Viridiplantae > Streptophyta > Pinopsida > Cupressales > Cupressaceae > Sequoia > Sequoia sempervirens. The sequence goes on along the minus strand of VDFB02282992.1, from coordinate 21,510 downwards.
CCCTTTAAGCCATAAATTTTTAATATTCAAATTATGGGCTAACTTTAAAACTTGAAAAGCTCCTATAGCCTCCGCCACATGGTTGGTTTGATGACCTAGGGAAATGGCCACAACTGCCATAAAATTACCATTTGAGTCCCTTAATACACCTCCACTTCCGACCATCCCCGGATTTCCCTTCGCAGCTCCATCAAAGTTGGGCTTAGACCAGCCATTTGGAGGAAAGGTCCAGCACACACCCTCCCTACTTTTGTTAGTTGGCTTGGATGCAAAAGAAGCATAATCTAGAAGAAGATATTGACTTTAGGAGTCAAGTGTTTTATCCACGCTTTAGACCAAAAGGGAGAGGGATCTTGAGAAAGGGAAAACAAAGAGACATCCAAAGAAACAGAGTAGTTACCTGAAGGGTTGTCCATCCAAACAAGAATATCATCCTATTGAAACTATCCCATATTGAATATCCTTAAGGAAGATTTTTTTGGTCTGCAAACCAAATCCCACCTTATAAGAGGCATTCTCTTTCTTTCCTCCACACCAGACCAAAGGAATATTTTTTGGATCTTTCCTATGGCCTCAACATATTTAGCAAAATTTTTGAAAAGGATTAAAGCATAAACTGGGAGGTTCTGAAGAGAAGCTTTAAGAAGTTGAATTTTTCCAGCTTGGCTCAAAAGAGCTCCTTTTCTTCTTGGCAGCTTCTTTCTAAACCTGTCAACCAGCGAACACCAAAAGGAATCCCGAGGTTTAAGACATAACGGAAGTCCAAGATAAGAAGAAGGTAAGGATTCCACTCTACAACCAAGGATTCTTACAATTTTGATATGTCTATGCTCAGGGGTATTGAAGGAAAAAAGGGAACTCTTCTATCTATTAACCATCCACCCAATCGCCTTCTCATACATGTCCATTTTTTTTTCAAAGTCTTAGCCTCATTCACCATAGATCTTCCCATCAGCATAGTGTCATCAACAAACTATTGGTGAGAACAAATCAAATTAGTAGACGAAGGAAAAAGACCAGCAAGAGACCTCTATTCAATCAATCTTTTTAGATTCTTTCCCAGGCTCTCGGCCATTATTGTGAACAAAATAGTTGAGATAGGATTACCCTATCTTAGGCCTCTTGAATTTTGAAATAATCTAGAAGGATATCCATTCACAATAATAGAGGCAGAGACCGTAGTAGCCAACTGATTCACCAACGAAACGACTCTGTTGCTAAAACTAAACAACCTAAGGATTTTAAATAAAAACTCCTAGTCAGCACGGTCATAAGCTTTTGGTATATCTAGCTTAAGAAGAAACCCTTCAGTTCTAGATTCCACAAGTGAATGGATACTCTCATGGACAGTGACTATAGAATCTAAGATTTTCCTTCTAGGTACAAAACCATTCTTCTAAGGGGACATCAACAAAGGATAGAAAGGATCCTTGAAGTCAAAACCTTTGATATGATTTTATAGAAAGAGTTGCAAAGACTAATGGGTCTGAATGCCTCAAGCTCCATAGCCCCAGGTTTCTTAGGAATAAGGACCACAAAAGTAGCATTTAGTTCCTTAAGGAGCCTTTTGGATCTAAAGAATTCCTTAACAGCATTCATGACAGCAGTTTCAACAATATCCCAAAACCATTGAAAAAACAACATGGGACATCCATTAGGGCCAGGGGCCTTATTTCCTTCAAAAGAAAAGACAACTTTCATGACTTCCTCCTTAGAGGGGATGGCCGCAAGCTTTTCATTATCTTCCCTCTCAACAACCTTAGGGATAGCCTCTAATAGAAAATATTGGTCATTTTGATTGATTTCCCCATTCGCCAAAAGAAGGTTGTTATAGAAGAGGACAACTTGCTTTTTGATGTCTTCCTCTTCCTCAAATCTAGTACCATTAACTTCTATGATAGAGATTCTATTGGCATCCCTATGTTTAGAAGTAGAAAAATGGAAGTACCTAGTATTTCTATCTCCAGCTGAGAGCTACAACACCCTCGATCTCTACCTCCAGAACTCCTCCTCTTTAGCTATTATGTCATCCAGTTTCACCATCAACTCATTTTCTTTAACCTTATTATTTTCAATGTATTCTTCCCTCTGAATCTTGTGAAACAATTAACAAGCCATGCCATATTTCTAGAATTCAGCCTCATCATTTTTCATTTCATGTACTTCACCACCTTCTTGTTGAAGAACTCTTTGCACACTCGATGTTGGTAGGAACTATTTTTCTGTGATTGGAATATGAATAAGCTTGACATGATTGTGCTTTCTCTACATAGATGCAATGAAGACACTTGAACTCTTTTATACATTGATGGTCCATTTTTGGATCTTTTTTGTGTCAATCTGCACCTCTAATTATTTCCATATCATCTTGTGCTACATGTCATACCAATAATTTTATGCTAATGTATGGATAATACTTTAGTAGAATTATTAAATAAAATAAATGGAACCCTTTTCAAACCCTTCAAATTCTTTTATAATAATAATAGAATGGTTTTCATGTTTTCAATATATTTTTTAGTGTCATAAAGACTTATATGTGAATCTTCATAATCTTTATGTAGTATTTTATTTTTTTATGGAAAGTGTGCATCTCATTTGTTATCTCTTGTATGTCTAGCTAAAGATAAACTCTATATGTGTGGGTGGTCATGATTACAATCTTTACAAATAGCATATCTTTATATTGCGTCAAGTAACATCAAGAATTAATAATTTTTAAAATTTAAAATAATATGTTGATGTAAACATATTTAAAAATTAGGCGTAATGATTGAACATGATTTAATATAGCTATAAATCATCTAGTTTGTTAATTATAATAGTTAACCACTCATTTAAGACATAAAATTTGTTCCACCTTATAAAATTATTTAACAAAATACTCTGTGGCATTAATGGGCTGACCTACTTTCATCCATTTTGGTATCTTGTACGTCTTATTGTAGTATTGATATTTATATGTCTTATGAATGGATACTATTATATTCTCCAAACTATATCTAGTCTAACAATTCTCCAAACTACCATTTATAAATAATTACAAATCTAATAAATAAATAGTTAAGAAGATGTGGAATCAAGGTTTTTAATTTATTTTTGTTGAAGGAAGAGAAAAGTTGTAGGACTCTCTAATTTTGGAAAAAGTAGGGCATCTCCAATAGATTCATAAATATTTAAAATTTTCATGTCACTTTAGATTCTATAGTAAAATTGTTTCCTAGGTATATATTTTAACATGTTTTAATATTAAATAAATTATTATACATATCCATTACGTTACTACCTTTGATTCACTATCTAAAATCCATTCACTATTTGATAATGTAGATAAAATAATGTAAATGGAAATATTTTTTTATGTTTTATCAACAATATACTTATTGGGATCAAAAAATAGATGAAAAAAGGAAGTGGTTATCCCCTATATATTAGTTCCAAAGGACAACTAGGTCTAAAATTCCATATAAATAAAGGAGCCAAAGAGATATCAATGAAAGAGCATAGCTAGTTAAAATGGTGTCTATATATTAATTAAGAAATAAAGTAGCATGAAATCGGTCTAGATCCTTGACAACAAACCTAATGCAAAACATAGTATTTAGTAATTCCATAAAGTGACATAAACTATCAACTAAACCAATGTTGAATGGGCCAACTTAGGACAAAAAAGCTGTCAACCAAATATCTAAAAGGAGAAATACAAATGGCATTGAGGTATGTTACAATAGCATCAAAAATCCTTTTAATACTACAATTAATTTCATTTTAGGTTTCAAGGGAAGCACCCTTACAAGGAGGGGAGTCCACCACATATTCAACAAAATAATCCCTGAGAAAAAATTCAAAGGATAGAATGCTCTCAATTGGGATGGAAAACTTAACACTTTTGTGATAGCTTCCAATACCTTTTATTAAAAACTTATTCCCCATTGCATCACATGTTAATAATCTAAGACATAGTCGAAATATACTTTTTTCCAAATGAATTGACATCTAAAATATTATAACTGAGGAGAAAACAATGAAAAAGATTTGAAATCAAAGAGGCATAGCTTAGTGTTTGGCCTATTTAAAACAATTTCCTTCTCTCATGCATGTGCTAGGAATAACACTAAATTCTCCATGCTAAATTGAAACTAACATATGGATCCCATCAAGATCCTTTTCCAAATCCTATATATGATGCACCAAATACCTAAGATCGTAGTCCTTAATTTCTCTCTTCATGAATGGCATAAAAATAATGTGCATATCCGCTCTAGATACTTTCATCTTCCTATATTGTCCCCCTTAGTTTTAGGATAAGAATTTATAGCCTTATCTACTGAAAAATGAGAACTTCCACACTAAGGCTGTAAAGTAGATGTCATTTTACACCTAGAGAAGTAACCACCTAGAAAATCAAATGCAAAAAATGAAAGTATAACAATCTTTAACTATAATACTACCATTGATAATTTATTATCTTAAAATAAGCCACCATTTCTAGGTAACAATCCCATCTTGTTAATAATTCATTATCCTTGAATACTATTGCACAAACCACCCCCTCGTAAGTGCCCAACTAATAAAACTCTTGATATCACCTTTTCTTCTAAAGACATGCTTCAAAAACATTCTGATGGTCGTCTTTACATAGCCGACAGAATCTATGATAAGCCCACCAATGGGATATTAATAGATCTCGCCTGTGGTTATAATGTAATCACAGAATAGTTTCTAGTATTACATGAGTTGTATCAAGATTACTATAATAAACCAACTACATGGATTAAAAAACATACTCGTTTTATGTGCCCTACAATTGGATCGATCATACGTCTCTTACAAATAGCAACCAAAACCTTGGAGGTAACATTTTCAATTATTCAACAATTGATCAATTTCATTTGCAGCTACACCACCCTTGGCTTCACTCAATGAAAGCGGTCCCTTCAGTTGTTCACAAATGTTTCAAGTTTCCACATGGTAATGAAATATTTACCATACACCATACTGGCTTTAATCCTTTATCATATAAAGGTAATTTTTCCATAGAATCCTTTTGGCCAGCACCTATGGAACCCATCACCCCCCATAAATATTTCTTTTTCATAGCTTATCAAAAGTTCAAAGCCAAATTAATAGCTGAGTTGTCTCTTCGTAACATGTCCCCGTCCACTTCCACTCCCCCTATTTTAGATGAAACCATGCTTCAACCTGAGTCTGACATTGAACAAACCAAACAACCTTGTGAACAACCAACCTTAGACACTTCCCCACCATCGTTTAAACAACCAAGGGAAAATGAAAATAATTCTATCATACCTCCTCGCATAAAACAAGTGTATAAAGCTGAAAAGAAAGTGGTTGACCCATCCTCTTCAATTTCTTCCATTCTTCCCCCTCTTAAAGAAAAGGAACCTATGATGAATCGACCCGTTCTTAGACCTCAAAAAATTCAAAATAAAATTAAATGCAGCCCAAGTGCTAGGGAGAATAGGTGTCGTCGTCGTCTCCTTGGTCGTCAATCTCAAATAGAAGAAAATAAAGAAAACCAATATCCACTTTTGACCAAAGAAATTGATGACCAACCCCTTTCCCTTGATCCACCAATAGGTAGCGCAATCCAACCCTCACAAAAAAATGATATGATCCAACAACCACAAATTTTAATACATCTTTCCTTGGAAATAACTCTTCATCCTCTTGTCATAATCAATCTTGATGATGATAGTGAGGATATCGAAAAAATAGATGAAGTGCATAATGATTTAAATTCTTTATTTTCATCAACTATGAGTTTCGATGATAAATCTTCTCAACCATGTGATCTTCAAGCGAGTTTTCGTGAAGATGACAACTTTGTTATGCAACTTTTGCAACTTTGCACTCCAAGTGATCTTCAAGTCTGCAACCTAGATCTACAAACACAAGTATGCAAAAGGGAAAAACTTGTTGTTTGTTAGTGAATGGGGGTTTTCCTTTGTCAAAACCCTTGTTGGTAATTAAACATTGAAATGTAATAGAAATAATGAAGGAAATGGTGAATGAACAACATTAAATGCTACAACTCACCAAACCGTTATGAATTCTACAAACTTTCGTGTGATGCCTACAATGGGTATGGATCTTGAATGCTTGATGGATAATGCTTGAATCAAAACCCTACATCACAAATGTTAGCACAATAAGACAAATGATGCAAGAAATATTTTTGATATGATGCTTGAATCTATAAATGGCTCCAAATGCTTGATGAATTTGCTCTTCAATGCTCTTGTGAATTCAATTATTATATGATAAAAGATATCACAAAAGACTTGGATTGAAATGAATCAAGGAGGACTAAGATGCCCTAGGTGGTTTCTTAGTTCCAATTCCTAGAAACTTGGGGCATAGACACCAAAAAGGGGCCCAATCTAGAGATGCCAAAATCAGGTTCCCGAGAGCCTTGGAGGATGAAGATGCCCTAGGTGGAATTCTAGTCCCAACCTAAAAAATCAAGGACACACCGATGGACTCATTAAATTATCATTTATGCATTGGAGAATGTCAAGATTAACTCAAAAAATATATCGTTCATAGGGCTTGTGGACACAAAATAGGACCAATTAAGCAATAAAGAAGCATAAATAAAACAAGGTGGGCCCAAACAAGCGTGAAAGTGTAAGGGTATTCATTTTACTACACTACACTTTCTTCACATTTTCATGACCAGCCTCTGATAAAAACAATTAACTCCTATTTTTAGCTAATTACTTTTTGGATACTACCCAAGCTAACTTAGATGCTTAATTATAACCCCTAGGCTTACCTAAATACCTATTTAAGCTTATAATAATAATTATGTAACTTATTTAAGATTTAAGGTAGCCACAAACTAACTCCTACTAACCCAATAAATACTATGGGGTTAGGGGTATAGCATGTTCATGACCCCATTCCTCTACAAAATAATAATCACCATCACTACAACATTCTTTGTATGATAACATTATTGATATTTATTATCATCAACTACATTTTTCCTATGATTTCTATTACTACACTTTCACAACCATCATTAGAATTGAGGATTGCTAAAGCTATAGCACATTGCAAATATGAGTGAGGTATTTGACAAGCTAAAATCCAAGAAGTTTCCTTTATACTTTTTATATCAATCCTCTTTAAGGAATCTAGATTCTGTTTACATTTTGCCACTTTGGGCTATTGTGATACTAGTTTCCCATTATGTAAAGGGTGATTATAAGTCTAATTAGGAAACTTGGGTGACCACTTATTTTTTTAATGATTATATCTTTCATTATTAAAAAAAATTATAATTTATAGCCACCTTGTAACTTATCTCTTTATGAGTATGCATCACTTTATCCAGCTTGTCCTTAATGGCTAGAGAAATTTTATTACTTTAATGTTTTTGACTTGATAAGATCCTAACCTCGATTTGTTTTCACTTTTGAAGATCTCTCTTATTTCTCTTAATATTTGAATTAATTCTATATTTGTATCTCAATGTGTGGGCTTCTATATCTCTCAATAGGTACCCATTTTTTCATCATAGACATTGAAATACAAGACCAAATGCATGGATTCATTTGGATTTTAGATATTAACATAGAAAATATTGTGGTTAAATCTGATATAGATTCATTAGATCCCTTTCGTATGTTGGTGAATTCATCTATAATGAACCTAGGATCATTTGTGTCCCCTTATTTATCTCTAATTTTTTTATTGAAGTATATGCATCTCTCAATGCTAGAATTATGTAGAATTTTGTACCATTATCCAGTTGCATCATCAATGTCTGAATAAATAGATTCATAAAGACATCCTCAGGCTCAATTTTATAATCATCTATGCGGTTATTCAAATATCTAAGATGATCATCTCTAGAGAAAACCTTATTTACCTCATATTTGATGAATTTAGACCTTACCTCTATAGATATTATATTTGGATAATAGAGTATCCCAATGAAGTTTACTTTTTTGTACCTTTCTAAATTTAAAGGAGGTCTATAAAGAGCCTATATATTGTTTTGTATATCTCCTCCCCGGTTTCTTCTTCTACTGATAAGGTTTTCTTATATTCTATGACCATGCTTTTCCATATTTATGATGGATTCTAATCCTTTTCTTAGTTCTCATATATCCCTCTCATATTCTAATCTAGCTAGAAATCAACTATTAAACTAACTAGCTCATTAGTAAGGTCTACATTTTATTCCCTATGTTCTAATCCTACTGCAGTCTACTATCATGGTTGCTCTTATGGTTTTTTATCTGTATTTTACTTATAAATGTCAAAACATAATATTTAGAATTATATGGGTCCTCTCTAAACAAAAATGGGTGCTTTCTTAACCTACAATTCTAATTGACACAAGTCTAGAAAATGCAACATTTTAATTTTTCATATTTTAGCTACAAGGGTCTCATTAAAATGACTCTGGTGGCCACACTAGAATGGATTATTATTTTCATGTACACCAGAATGGGTACTCTCTATAATCCTTAATTTACTTTTATGTAAAATATCCTACAACACCATTATCCTAGTAAAATGCATTGTGCAAGAATCCTCTAAGGTTATAATAGTCACAAGATTACAATAGGCTTAACAAACAGTCTTAACAATGGAATATGCATAATACTTGGTTAAATGAAACTAGAAATAAATAAACCGTTATTATTTATTTTATATTTTGATGAGTGAAACTGGTTGTCTTTCAAGGTTGACTAGTGTTGAATCTTGCAATAGAGTCAAACATAGATAATATCCTACCAACAAATCAAACCCTAAATCATATACGAGTTTACTACACTTGTCTCTACCTTGCAAAAAGTAAACCCTTCAATGAACCTTCTTCCCAATAGTAGACCTCTACTCAATTATCCTAAATTAGTTTAAGAATTTCACATGTTAACCTTGAAATAGTTTTTTATTTGACATACTACTACATGAAAGTTTTATAGCACTTCCTCAATGTAAAATAACTTAAATTCGCATACAGAACACTAAATATGGGATGAAGGATTACTTTAATTCCCTAACACTATGCAATAATAAAGGGGATAGATTGTATTTCAAGCAAAAAATAACACCTTATATTGATTTTTTGATAAATGTTTGCATTACCATATCCAAATTTAGATGTAGTAAAAAAACCAATTACATTTGTTTACATAGGTTACAATACAATTTTGAGATCGATATAGATGTGATTTTTCCGTTTTGATGCAGAAAAATTCAACTTTGGACATTGAATATGAAAATCCCTTACATAGATCTAGAACAAGGTCATGAAAAATGTGACTACATAACTTGCATCCTTTAGCCTCAAAAATACCATCCCAAGGTTGAAGGTCATTTTTATAGTTATGAAAACTTATCCGATACATATACAACAAGATTTCCCAATAATAGCATCTAAATCTATGTCCATAAAGTTAGATAAAGCTATGAGAATCACTACAAAATCATCCTAAGAATATGGAAGAACAATTACTACAAGAAAAAATTACTTACAATAACTACAACATAGCCATGACATTTGAATTTATCAAATACAAGCCTTTCTAGGTTTAAGAAATTATTTTGATGTATTTTCTATTAGGTGCAAGACCAAATAAGACCGAAAATTAAACCCTAATCACTTACAACCACTTTTTGGTAAAAACTACTCATACCGTGTGCTAAAAAAATGCTAAAATATTCTTCACTGATGAAAAAATGACATCATCAATAGTTAGTATCTGTTCTAACATGTTAAATCCCTTTTGAATGCCCATGTAGCCTTTTAGGATATTTTAGTGAGCTATAAAGGAAATTAGTGAGAAATATTTAGAATCATTAAAAATGCAAGTAAAGGAGGACCTAATGAAAAGAACTTGTGGTTAGGCTATTGGAATTTAAATTTGGTCTATAAATCATGTCGAAATAGGATGTTCGAAGAGGGGAGTTTGAGGGAAAAAAAACTAATAAGGAAAAGGCTATTGGGATGTTAGTATTAGGCTATCAAAGTTGAATTTATGGTAGGTACTAATATACAAAATGGCTAAAAGTATAACTATAAATACCTCTAAGAATTTTTATGGTATGGATGATGACATTAACATGATTTCATGACTATTTTAGCGAGGAAATCTATAAAATGAATGACACCAACAATGTAGAAAGATGACATTAGCATGATTTCATCAAGGATGGACTAGCCCACAACTCTATTTTAGGGTGATATCAACATGATGTCACCATCAAGGGCTCAAATTTGAATGGAAGGATATGCATGCAAGAAAAACTACATACATTCAAAATACATAGGCAATTATTTCATACTAGTAGAGGATTGAGAAAGAAAAGCATGGAGGGGGTGGTAATCAAGGATTGAAATCTTTGAAGTACCAACACTAAAATTATTTAAGGAAAATGAGTGGACCTAAACATTGTGAGGGAATAATGGAGATCACATGATGGTTGAGGGATGCCGATGACCTCAACACTAATAGAAATAGAAATATTTTTGATGCAAAAGACTAGGTTTTCAAGGTTGAAAAAGGAATTAGATGATGGGATGCCCAAGTTCAAAATCTTGGTAAAATGTACTTGACTTCAACAAACTATTGGGGTTGGAGGTGAGGTGTACAATAGGAGTGATACAAATAAAGGAAATCTAACACTCTGACAACATAAAAACTATATGGCATCAAAAAATTTAGGATTTAGAATGACTAGTATAACAATCACAAAAAGTTTCAAAATTTGATAGAATTAATAACTAGGAAAATTTTGAAGCATTTGGACTTGATTGTCAGGATCGGGTTGATGTATATGCTACAAGGACGAGCCCTAGTAATGCGATAGACAAGGGCAATAAGATATGGTGAGGATGGAATGCAAGCAAAATAAACCTCCAACGGTCCAAAACTTTAACGACCTACAAAACCTATGGAAAATACCTCTACAATTTCATATTTTAGGGGAAACAAAAAGGATTTTTAATAGACATTGAATCATGAAGAGCATTTAGGGTACACCATAGGACTAACTTGAACAAAATTCTGGCATAGGAGGAAATTGCTTGTATTTTCTTAGATCTATTACCAAAGGTGAGTCAACACCAAGCCACCACAATGTAAGAGCAAATAGAGCGAGATTTGCAACAAATTATGGACACATTGCCGATCCCGATAACCTCCATGTAAATGGGAAATATAGTGTAATAATGAAATAGTGATAATTTTATTTGGGTTATGATTCTACATCTTCAAATCCAACCATATATAAATTTATTTATAGATTAGATGTCTTAAGAAATTTTAGTGCTAATGCAAAAATTTGCCTCTCAACTGTCAACGGCAAAACTGCCGGTGTGGACGGTAAAGGCTTTCAGAGAGGACAAATTTCAGTCTACATTGTAGACTTGACTTTTTTTGAAAACATAATATGTTACAGAGAGTGGAGGCTTGGACTAAGTCAGCAGGACTTTATTTGGACCAGTCTGGATTGAATCGATGTGAACCCGCTAACTGGAAAATGTCCAATAACAAAAATATGAGCAGCAGTTGGTATACCAACACGGGTTTAGTTTACATGGATTTAAATGACAAAGGCAAAAGATGGTGTGTTTAACGCGCGCGTGCTTTACTTCGTTGCCACTCCAGATACAAAGCCCCACCTTATCTCCATAATAAAAAAGAAAAAAGAAAACACGAAGAGTACATGTGAATCAAGAAAAGTCAAGAAAATGAAATATGGTAACAATAAATTCCTAATCCACTTATAATTGTGTTAAAATATTAGTATTGCATACCAAACTGCACAACAAAAGCGAAATGACCTCACATCCGATTTCATCCTTGTATCTATATATACACAGAGAGAAACAGATTTTCACATCTCAGGTCAGAAACAATTTGGTTAATACTTATTGAACCTGTCTAAGTTGAGATCAGGCTCTCAAAGCGGAAGTAGTGTATGATTCTGGCAATGCAGACTTTTTATGGCCGCCTCCTGTTGCCACTTTTGGCATTGTTGTTCACTGTTCAATTTGTTTTAGCGAAACATACCGTGATTACACGGCACTACAAATTCAACGTGGGTTATATGTTTCTATGAAATGAATTGAATGGTTTATTGTATAGGAAAGCATTAATTTATTTAAACTCAAGTTATTTTCTGTTCTAAATATCTACAGATCCAAATGAAGAATGTGACTCGTCTTTGTAATACGAAAGGTATCGTGAGTGTCAACGGGCAATATCCGGGGCCTCTAATAGTTGCTCGAGAAGGAGATCGCGTGGTTATCAAAGTAACAAATTTTGTTACAAACAACATCAGCATACATTGGTATCTCTTCTGCTCCTACACTCAGTTATTTACATAATAAATATAATATTATTTGCTGATGCTCCTCTCTCTCATGGTTTACTTTAGCGGGTGCACTTAATGAATTCCTATGAATTGCTCAGGCATGGAATTCGGCAGCTTAGATCTGGGTGGGCGGATGGTCCCGCTTATGTCACTCAGTGTCCAATTCAAACCGGGCAAAGTTACGTGTACAACTTTATTATCAAAAGGCAGAGAGGAACACTGTGGTGGCATGCCCACATCTCATGGTTGCGAGCAACCGTGCATGGTGCCATTATCATCTATCCCAAAAAGAATGCTTCTTACCCATTCCCTCAGCCATACCAGGAAGTGCCTATTGTTTTTGGTATGTCTTTCAGTACTCGCTGATAATGCGTTGCCGTTGTACAGTCGTCTTAAATTTAAAATGAAAATGCTGTTGTTGCGTTGCGAATTGCAGGGGAGTGGTGGAATGCAGACACTGAGACTGTTATCAATCAAGCACTGCAAACCGGGGCGCAAGCTAATGTGTCAGATGCGTATACCATGAACGGACTCCCTGGACTTATGTATAACTGCTCTGCCAACGGTGAGTAAGGATTAATAAAAGGGATGAAACATACAGACTGGTCTTTATTTTTTCGTTTTCTTAAATGTAACAAAGGTCTCCTGTGTAATGCAGATACATTCAAGCTCAAAGTGATCCCTGGGAAAACTTACCTACTTCGTCTAGTTAATGCTGCGCTCAATGATGAATTGTTTTTCGGTATCGCCAACCATACTTTGACTGTGGTAGAAGCGGACGCGGTGTATGTTAAGCCTTTTCAAACCAATGTTATTCTTATCACACCTGGCCAGACTACCAACGTCCTCTTGACAGCTAAATCTCAGCCACCCAATGCCACATTCCTCATCTATGCAAGCCCTTTCGCTACGGGAACAGCAGCTTTTGATAACTCAACCAGTGCTGGAATTTTGGAGTATGTTTCCAATATGACAGCAGTTAATTCGTCCTCATCCTCTCTTCCTATGATGAAACCAGTGCTTCCAGCCGCCAATGATACCTCCTTTGCTGCCAATTTTAGCCAAAAGCTGAGAAGTTTGGGCAATCCGAAATTTCCAGCAGCAGCTGTTCCTCAGAAGGTGGATAGACAATTCCTATTCACAGTGGGGTTGGGGCTGAATCCGTGTCCCCAAGGACAAACATGTCAAGGCCCCAACAACACCAAATTTACAGCCTCCATTAACAACATATCCTTCACTCTTCCCACCACCGCTCTTCTTCAAGCATACTACTTTGGCAAGTCCAGTGGAGTTTACAATACCACTTTCCCTGACAATCCGCCATTTCCTTTCAACTACACGGGCACGCCTCCTAACAACACACAAACCATCAACGACACCAGAGTCGAAGTGCTTCCCTTTAACACTAGTGTACAGCTAGTTCTGCAGGACACCAGCATTGTGACCTTCGAGAGCCATCCTCTGCATCTGCACGGCTTCAACTTCTTCGTAGTGGGTCAAGGTGTGGGAAACTACAATTCAAGCACTGACCCCACGAACTTTAATCTGGTGGATCCTCCCGAGAGAAATACAATTGGAGTTCCGAGTGGAGGTTGGGCGGCTCTCAGATTCCTAGCTGATAATCCAGGTATTGCTATCATCACTTAATGCTAGCTTCAATCGCTCATTTAGTCTAATAATATTGTGCTTGTTTCACATAAATATTGTCCAACCGAATGTATATGATTGCAGGAGTATGGTTTATGCATTGTCATCTCGAGCTGCATACCAGTTGGGGATTGAAGATGGCGTGGATTGTTTTAAATGGAAATGGCAGATCTCAAACTCTTCTTCCTCCGCCCAAAGATCTTCCCTCCTGTTGATCGCTTAACCTATTCCTTCAAATTCACCATGCGCCGTGTGCTTATTTTTCTAATTTTCACTGCTACCAATTTTGTGCCGGTTCAACACAGCATCCGAAGAAGAAAGAGAATATGTATGTCTGTGTTCTCTAATATACGAGAAAGAAGAATGTGTGTCTGATTACTCTAACATGCTATATAAGAGGTATATCCTATAATAATGGTAAATTTTGTACTGTTTGGAAATAAAACAGTTTTTGGTCGACTTTTGTCCCTGCTTGAATTTATACTCTCTTCTTTATACGTGCCTATTGAGACTCAGTTATAGCCACGTTGTTCTAGAATATTTCTTAAGTGGGCAGGACATAATTATGACGAAGGTACATAAACAGATTTTATAAAAGATAAAAAGAATATTAAAACTTTTGTTGCATTTATTTAAGATTTACTTTATATAAAATACAAATTTAAATGTATACTTCTTTCAGACATTCTATTTAAAATGATTCTTTCAAGATTTTTTTTTTTATGGAGATGAATAATTTGTTACAATATATGAGATTCATCGGTAACTCATAGAGCATGTCTGCCACTATTTAGTTAAACCTTTAATGGTTTACAAACAATTAACAAGCCATGCCATATTTTCAGAATTCAGCCTCATCATATTTCATTTCATGTACTTCGCCACCTTCTTGTTGAAGAACTTTCTGCACACTTGATGTTGGTAGGAACCATCTGTGTATAATTGGATTATGAATAAGCTTGGCATAGTTGTGCTTTCTCTACATAGATGCAATGAAGACACTTGAAAGTTGTTTTACACATTGATGGTCCATTTTTGGATCTTTTGTGTGTCAATCTACACCTCTAATTGTTTACATATCATTTTTTCCTACATCTCATGCCAATCATTTTATCCCAATGTATGGATAATGTTTTAGTAACATTATTAAAATAAATAAATGGCACCCTTTTCAAACACTTCAAATTCTTTTATAAAAATAGTAGAATGGTTCTCATTTTTTCAATATATTTTTAGTGTCATAAAAACTTATATGTGAATCTTTATAATCTTCATGTAGCATTCCATTTTCCAAGGAAAGTGTGCATCTGATTTATTATCTCTTGTATGTCTAGTTGATGATAAACTCTATATGTGTGGGCGGTCATGATTGCAATCTTTACAAATAGCATATATTTATATAGTGTCAAATACTATCATGAATGTATAATTTTTTAAATTTAAAATAAGATGTTGATGTAAACATATTTAAAATTTAGGCATAATGATTGAACATGATTTAGTAAAGCTATAAATCATTTAGTTTGTTAATTATTATAGTTAACCCCTGATTTAAGATATAAAATTTGTTCCACGTTACAAATTTAGTTAACAAAATACTCTATGGCATTAATGGGCTAACCTACTCTAATCCATTTTGATAATCCAGGTATTGCTATCATCACTTCATGCTAGTTTCAATCGCTCATTTAGTTTAATAATATTGTGCTTGTTTCACATAAATATTGTCCAACCGAATGTATATGATTGTAGGAGTATGGTTTATGCATTGTCATGTCGAGCTACATACCAGTTGGGGATAGAAGATGGTGGGGATTGTTCTAAATGGAAATGGAAGATCTCAATCTCTTCTTCCTCTGCCCAATGATCTTCCCTCATGTTGATCCCTTAACCTATTCCTTCAAATTCACCATGCGTCGTGTGCTTATTTTTCTAATTTTCACTGCTACCAATTTTGTGCCAGTTCAACATAGCATCCGAAGAAGAAAGAGAATATGTATGTCTATGTTCTCTAATATACGAGAAAGAAGAATGTGTCTGATTACTCTAACATGCTATATAAGAAGAATTTGTCTGATTACTCTAGATGATTCTTTTAGGATTTCTTTTTATCGAGATGAATACTTTGTTTTTGAAAGAGGAAAAGATGGGTTTTACAGGAACCCGAAACCACAAAGTTTACAAACGAAAGATAAGGACGCCAAAGACACCAAAAGTAGAAAGGCTATAAAAAAAACAAGACAAAGCCACAACCACCAAGAAGGCCAGCTAAGGCCACATTATCAAAAAACTAGAAAAAACGCCAGCAACAACTAAATTTAGGCCTTTAATATTTCCGCAGTCTCAGCCTCCAAATCGTTCATATCATGAACCCCCCTCTTTAAAATTTGAACCATTTGGGTAGTAGGAGGCACTTTCCTTTTAAGGTTGGCATGGGTCCTTTTCGATATACCTTGGTCGTCGTTCTTGCTTTTATCTTTTTCCTCTTCCAGGTCGACAACTAGTGAACCCTATTGCAACTTTTCCAACTTTTCAGACATTGCATTGATGATGGCATTGTGCCTAGCCATTTTATGGTGTTTTTTCCGCAACGGCTTTCATGTTATTCTTTATTTTGACAATTTTAGCTTCTAGAGTCTTATATTTTTCCTCAATGTCATCTTCTCCCTTTTTAGTACTATTCTTCTTCTGTTTTCCTTCTTTGTTGCTAAGGGAAGCCAACTTCAGTTCCAGTTCCTCTGACTTGCTAGTCAGAACCCTATTTCTTTGATTAAGATCATTAATTTCTTGATAGTCCCATTTCAAAACCCTAAAAAATTTCACCAATGTCATTTCTTGCAGAGGAAAAAATGTCGCCAGACTGAACCCAGTCTAAAATGAGGTTAACATCATCCGGGTTGGGGGAGCTAGGAAATCTGGTACCATCAACTCTAAAAGAGGCAGGAAGGGAGGGCGCAGAGTTTCTGCTAACTTCAGGGTTATTAGCTTTGTCCTCCAGAGAGTCCGCAGAGTAGGAAACCAACTTATTGGTAGGGGAGCCCTTGAGAGCATGATTCTTTAAGGGGATTGGGCCATCAGGGTAGGTCTTAGAGTTAACATTAGTGAGCTGGGGTTTTCTAGGTTGGGTTTTCTTACCAGACAACTCAGAGGATGGGTGGGCTTCAACAATTCTCTCTTGGTTAGGCTTGATTCTTTGAACCCAAATTGTCGTGTCATAGTCCTCAGATGTTGTGGAGGCAATAGGTTTGGATAAAGCCGTCAGGCTTTGATAGTGTTCATATATTAGCCTAATAAGACTAGGATGAAGAATAGGGTATCTCCTGGGATTTTTCTTATGGTCCTCAAGGCTATTACTCAAAGAAAAAAACATATAATGAGGCAGAGAAATCTGTACCTTATGGCAGAAGTGGTTAAGAATGGATAAATGTTGACCATAAACTCTAGCGAATCTCCCGTCCAGGGTAATACACTCCATTCTAATATGAAGCACATTTCTCCACAGTGCCTTGATGGTGTCAATTTCAAAATAGCTATTGGAAATTTTGACCAGTTTCATTTTCTCCTTTTCCTTTTAGGGAATTTGATTACCACCTCGTCAGAAAACCTTCTGTCATGATAAAACTTCACACCCTTAGTGGACATTCCAGTCACCTCCCCTATAATTTTCTCATCCAGCTTCACCTTTCTCCCAAAGAGGATTATTTCACAATTTCTCCACTTCTTCTCAAAATAGTCTATGGCTATAGTATTTAGGCCCATGAAGGTTTTTCTAGAAATTGAACCAACCCACCTCTTACACCCTGCTTCCAGACTTTATCATTCCTCGTATGCACCTCGTAGCTATTTTGCTCAACTATTTTCCTATCCCCCCCCATTTTCATTTGCACCTTACTGCAGACTCTACCAGCACCGAGAACCTGTTGCAAATTTACACAGCCATTCCAATGAACCCACAAAGCGTGCCGCTTTTTCTTCCCAGTTAAGTAATATGACGCGACCCCATAAAATCTCTTGATTTCGACGTACTTAGCCCTTTCCCTTTTAATCATTAAATGTATTTTCCTCTTTCCCATGCGTAACATCATAATCTAGTAGGGCCCTACATCAGCTCTCAAGTCCCTAAAATTCTACCACGTGTTCAATCCTTGCCTCCTTACCCCTTCATTCGCAAAGTAATTTGCCACGTTGTTAGATTCCCTATAGACGTGTGAGACTTTAACTTTATCGAACTTGTCAAAATAGACTTTTCTTCATCAATCCAATTCTTTATCACCAAGAGGGGGGTTCCAACCTAAGAGACAGTCAATGATGTTTTTAGAATCCCCTTTAAGCCATAAATTTTTAATATTCAAATTATGGGCTAACTTTAAAACTTGAAAAGCTCCTATAGCCTCCGCCACATGGTTGGTTTGATGACCTAGGGAAATGGCCACAGCTGCCATAAAATTACCATTTGAGTCCCTTAATACACCTCCACTTCTGACCATCCCCAGATTTCCCTTAGCGGCTCATCAAAGTTGGCCTTAGACCAGCCATTTGGAGGAAAGGTCCAGCACACACCCTCCCTACTTTTGTTAGTTGGCTTGGATGCAAAAGAAGCATAATCCAGAAGAAGATATTGACTTTAGGAGTCAAGTGTTTTATCCACGCTTTAGACCAAAGGGAGAGGGATCTTGAGAAAGGGAAAACAAAGAGACATCCAAAGAAACAGAGTAGTTACCTGAAGGGTTGTCCATCCAAACAAGAATATCATCCTATTGAAACTATCCCATACTGAATATCCTTAAGGAAGATGTTTTTGGTCTGCAAACCAAATCCCACCTTATAAGAGGCATTCTCTTTCTTTCCTCCACACCAAACCAAAGGAATATTTTTTGGATCTTTTCTATGGCCTCAACATATTTAGCAAATTTTTGAAAAGGATTAAAGCATAAACTAGGAGGTTCTGAAGAGAAGCTTTAAGAAGTTGAATTTTTCCAGCTTGGCTCAAAAGAGCTCCTTTTCGTCTTGCCAGCTTCTTTCTAAACCTGTCAACCAGCGAACACCCAAAGGAATCCTGAGGTTTAAGACATAACAGAAGTCCAAGATAAGAAGAAGGTAAGGATTCCAATCTACAACCAAGGATTCTTACAATTTTGATATGTCTATTCTTAGGGGTATTGAAGAAAAAAAAGGGAACTCTTCTATCTATTAACCATCCACCCAATCGCCTTCTCATACATGTCCATTTTTTTTTCAAAGTCTTGGCCTCATTCACCATAGATCTTCCCATCAACATAGTGTCATCAACAAACTATTGCTGAGATCAAATCAAATTAGTAGATGAAGGAAAAAGACCAGCAAGAGACCTCTATTCAATCAATCTTTTTAGATTCTTTCTCAGGCTCTCAGCCATTATTGTGAACAAAATAGGTGAGATAGGATTACCCTATCTTAGGCCTCTTGAATTTTGAAATAATCTGGAAGGATATCCATTCACAATAATAGAGGCAGAGACCATAGTAGCCAATTGATTCACCAACTAAATGACTATGTTGCTAAGACTAAACAACGTAAGGATTTTAAATAAAAACTCCTAGTCAACACGGTCATAAGCTTTTGGTATATCTAGCTTAAGAAGAAACCCTTCAGTTTTAGATTCCACAAGTGAATGGATACTCTCATGGACAGTGACTATAGAATCTAAGATTTTCCTTCTAGGTACAAAACCATTCTTCTAAGGTGAAATCAACGAAGGAAGGATAGAAAGGATCCTTGAAGTCAAAACCTTTGATATGATTTTATAGAAAGAGTTGCAAAGACTAATGGGTCTGAACGCCTCAAGCTCCATAGCCTCAGGTTTCTTAGGAATAAAGACCACAAAACTAGCATTTAGTTCCTTAAGGAGCCTTTTGGATCTAAAGAATTCCTTAACAGCATTCATGACACCAGTTTCAACAATATCCCAAAACCATTGAAAAAAGAACATGGGACATCCATCAGGGCTAGGGGCCTTATTTCCTTTAAAAGAAAAGACAACTTTCATGACTTCCTCCTTAGAGGGGATGGCCGCAAGCTTTTCATTATCTTCCCTCTCAACAACCTTAGGGATAGCCTCTAATAGAAAATCTTGGTCATTTTGATTGATTTCCCCATTCGCCAAAAGAAGGTTGTTATAGAAGAGGACAAGTTGCTTTTTGATGTCTTCCTCTTCCTCAAATCTAGTACCATTAACTTCTATGATAGAGATTCTATTGGCATCCCTATGTTTAGAAGCAGAAAAATGGAAGTACCTAGTATTTCTATCTCCAGCTGAGAGCCACAACACCCTCGATCTCTACCTCCAGAACTCCTCCTCTTTAGCTATTATGTCATCCAGTTTCACCATCAACTCATTTTCTTTAACCTTATTATTTTCAATGTATCCTTCCTTCTGAATCTTGTCAAACAATTAACAAGCCATGCCATATTTCTAGAATTCAGCCTCCTCATTTTTCATTTCATGTACTTCACCACCTTCTTGTTGAAGAACTCTTTGCACACTCGATGTTGGTAGGAACTATTTTTCTGTGATTGGACTATGAATAAGCTTGACATGATTGTGCTTTCTCTACATAGATGCAATGAAGACACTTGAACTCTTTTATATATTGATGGTCCATTTTTGGATCTTTTTTGTGTCAATCTACACCTCTAATTATTTCCATATCATCTTGTCCTACATGTCATACCAATAATTTTATGCTAATGTATGGATAATAATTTAGTAAAATTATTAAATAAAATGAATGGAACCCTTTTCAAACCCTTTGAATTCTTTTATAATAATAATAGAATGGTTTTCATGTTTTCAATATATTTTTTAGTGTCATAAAGACTTATATGTGAATCTTTATAATCTTTATGTAGTATTTTATTTTTTTAAGGAAAGTGCACATCTCATTTGTTATCTCTTGTATGTCTAGCTAAAGATAAACTCTATATGTGTGGGTGGTCATGATTACAATCTTTACAAATAATTACAAATCTAATAATTACAAATCTAATAAATAAATAGTTATGAAGATGTGGAATCAAGGTTTTTTATTTTTTGTTGAAGGAAGAGAAAAGTTGTAGGACTCTCCAATTTTGGAAAAATTAGGGCATCTCCAATAGATTCATAAATATTTAAAATTTTCATGTCACTTTAGATTCTATAGTAAAATTGTTTCCTAGGTATATATTTTAACATGTTTTAATATTAAATAAATTATTATACATATCCATTACATTACTACCTATGATTCACTATCTAAAGTCCATTCACTATTTGATAATGTAGATAAAATAATGTAAATGGAAACCTTTTTTTATGTTTTATCAACAATATACTTATTGGGATCAAAGAATAGATGAAAAAAGGAAGTGGTTATCCCCTATATATTAGTTCCAAAGGACAACTAGGTCTAAAATTCCATATAAATAAAGGAGCCAAAGAGATATCAATGAAAGAGCATAGCTAGTTAAAATGGTGTCTATATA
>VDFB02282991.1:427338-511978 GCA_007258455.2 Sequoia sempervirens | reverse complement strand
AAGAGAGAGTAAGATAGATGGAGGGAGAGGGAGAAAATAAGAGAGGTAATGAGATATAGATAGAGAAATGGGGGAGAGAAACAGGGAGGGAGAGAGAGAAGAAGAAAAGAGAGATGGAGACTAAGACATATAGAGAGATGTAGAAAGGTAGAAAGATCAAGAGGTAGAGGGAGAGAAAAGAGAAGAGATATTCATATAAAGGGAGAGAGAGACTAATTGTTAGAGTGGCATGATAATGGTTCAATATTTTGCATCTATAATATCTAACAAAATCGCCTTCTGTTATGTTGTGATATATACCATACCCTATTATACAGCTTGCTCCAAGTGTCACAAGCATTAGATTCAAGTTGACAAAGTAGACCATCTAATTGTTCTCTAAATAACATAGATTTCATGTTAGAAAGCTTTATTACCTCTTGACAAAGTATTTTTTTATATAATATTTTTATAATATTGTATTGTTATTGTAATTTTTATATATTTACTATTATATTAGTATTTTTAATTAATATATTATTATTAAGATTGGTACTATATTTTTAATATTAAATTATTATTTGTATTTCACTATTATATTATTGTAATTTTTATAATACTATTATTATTCTTGTTATTAAATTATTCTTACTATTATATTATTTATAAATTATTATTAATATTAGTAATATTAATATTCAATTATTATATTATATTACTCTTATTATATTATTGCTATTATATTATTCTTATTATCATGTTAATAATATTAAGTTATTATATTATTAGGCAATCATATGAGAATCATACTCATTTATTATTATTTTATTATTAATATTAAATTAATGTTATTATAGCATTTTTATTAGTATTATATTATTATTAGGTTATTATATTTAATTGTTATAGTAATATTATATTGTATTATATTACAGTATAATTATATTATTAATGATTGACTTTAATTAGGATTACTCTATAAGCTAAATGTCCTTGTTCAATTGGATTTATGGTTAGAATTCAATTTGGATTAGGATTTAATAAGGGTTGGGGTTATGATTAAATTTAGCTTATAGTTAGGGTTAAGATTGAAGATCAAATAGGGTTAGGGTAAGGGTTAAGATTATGATTGTGGATCAATTAGGGTTAGGTTAGGGATTCAAAGTTAAGCCAATTTCATTTTGTAGGTCACACTTCTTTACATGTGTCAAATTAACAACATGATACGTGTAAGGTTTAAAATTAATTATATAACCCTATTAATATAAATCAATTAAAATATATTAACATATAATATAAATTAATTAAAATATATTAGCATATAATATAAATTAAATAAAATATATTAACATATAATATAAATTAAATAAAATATATTAATATATAATATAATATATGTAAAGACTATGTTAATAAATATAATATAAGAATTAATATTAATATAAGGGCTCATTTTTATTTTCATTTTTGATTTGTAAGAGAAGGATTATATTAGATATCAAAAAAGGAGTACAATTCATTTGCACAATAGGGAAAATGTTCATATTGCAACCCAAACCCTGAAATAACCATCAAAATTGCAGAGCCAAGCTGCCAAGACAAACTACCAATTCCATCCATATCCGCAACCAACAGAGGGAACCAAAAACGAACTGGAAACAACTAAACTATTTACAAACTTGAACTTTTAAACCCAACCAGACATACCACCACACCCGACCCACAGAACCTAGCTAAAAGCCATTCAATTTAGCAAATTGATCAAATTCCATCATCCAGTCCAGACCTTCCACCGTCTCCAACCCGAGAATCTTCTTTAGGAAGCTAACCTCATATGCCACAATTTGGCAATGGAAAACCAGAGCCATGCCCTTGAGCTCCAATAGTAAAGGGTATACATGGATGACCTCTCCCACTACCTTGACCAAAGGAAAATCACGAGCCTGCGGCGCACCCTACCCCAACAATGCAGATTTTAGCACCTCGTCCAAACCACCCAGAATATCGCTCTTGAACAACTTGCAGATGATAACCTTTGCTTCACCCTTTGGAGTCCTGACATCCAAAAGTGATGCAAGAAAACGAGAAGCAATGTGAGTGTTCACCCTAAAGCACTCACGATTCTATAGAAATTCTTTACCCAGTACCATTTTAACTGCCACCACCACATGAGGGTTGATCCTTAGAAGAATATGCTTCAATTGTTGGTTGGTGATGTGTTTAAAATTCATTTTTCGCACCTTACAGTCAAGTTGAATTGGAGTGTTGTGCCCAATGCTAACCATAACCTCCATTGAAACCTCCACAACATATTTGCAGCATTCCACCACAACTGTTATGTAGAGAAAATCAGACGCAAATGAAGAAGATGATGGGAAAAATGAAAGCTCAACCAACTAGTTTAAAGAAGAAAGTTTCCCTCGAGTTTATTACTCTGTACATCAACCAACGTGCTCGATCGAATTGCTTTCCCACCATCCATCTGTCCCATGACTGACTGCTTAACCATCGTCTGATGCCAACTGGGGTTACAACCATGATAAGCTCAGATCTCCAGGTGATATAGCATGATGGCCAGGACCGCCAACCCAAGGCACACCAAACAATGAAAACTTACAATTACCTTCCTTCGTGTGGTCGCGAGGATACTGGCCCACCACAGGTTCCCCATGCATGAAACCTCCACCTATGCAATGGGACTGCTGACTCATCCAAACAAAGTCCAAGTTGGTCGTTAACTGCCAACGCATGGCGAAAGTTGTGGTCTCTCCACCCCTTGTTGTGGAGAGACGCCCGCCCTACTGCCCACAATATAAGGGCTCATTTTTAATGTAATATAATAAGTACTAATTACTAGTATAATTATTATTATATTATAATATTAATGCAATATATTAAAAGTATATTGTAATACAATATATTATATTTAATATTGTAATATTATTATTATTTAATTATTTAATTTAAGTTTAAATTAGTATACTTTATATTATATTTTTATCATATATATTATATTTATATTCAATTATATTATATTATATTTAAATTATATTTTATAATTATAATATAATAATATTACATTTTTATTATCATAAATTTAATTTAATTAAGGTTACCTTCAAAATGATATTATATTATAGTTATATAATACTTTAGTATATTTATATTATTATTTATTATGTTTTTGATAATATAAGCATCATTTACAAGGTGTTGTATCCTTTACATGAAAATCCCATAGGGCCAAAAAGGAACCAAGTTCAACAAAACATCAAAAAAGACTAAGCAAAAACAACGGAAACTGGACATAGACATAGCACAAAAACAACGAAAACCCAGCACAACATAGACCCAACCACTAACTGTCAACAATTTCCCATTTCTAGATGAGGAGGTTTAAAACATCATCCCCAATCCAGTTGGGACCTTCATCCATAGTGTTCTTGTTTGTTTCCTCCTTGATGACACCCGAAAGAGTGACGACCAACCTATGAATCATTTTGATGGTGAACCGAGCCAGACTATTGAATTTACATTCTAGTTTAAAAACTCGCTCCTGTATTAGCATATTGAGGTCATCGTCCTTGCCTTTCTTGCTTTGGGTCTCCTTTTCTGTGCCAACTCTGGAATCTAAGGAGTGGGTGGAATCATCCTTAAGCATTTGAATCATGTTAGAGAAAATACTAGGGACCTCTACAAAACCTTCTTCCATCTCCTCACCAATGTCTTTTTTGCCTTCAATTATGTTGCCAGTCTATTACGAATCACTAGAAATCTCATCCATAGTAGCCCCTTTTTTGTTCTTCGCTAGTCTATGGGACCTCCTCACACTAGTTTGTTTTGTCCCCACCTCAAAGCTTGTAGCCACCATGGTGTCGCCCTTAGATTATTTTTCCTTGGCACTTTTTCCTTCGTTGTCAGTGGCCAACAAGTCCACTTGGCACAGAGACTCTTTTTTCCCCTTCTTCTTAACAGTGGGTCTATTGTCCTTCTTGTTGGGTTTGTTTTTAGCTCACATAACCTAGTCACAGCCTTAGAATCAGCCAACCCAACCATGCTTTTCTTCTTTTTTGATGGGGTTTTAGATTTAGGCTCAACACTAGGTTCATTTTCAGATATGGGGGTTTTCATCTTAGGACCCTCTGAAGTAGCAGTGGAAGGATTATGGGGGGCTAAATCAGGCGGTTCTAGTTCCTCCACATGCACAACCAAGATAGGTTTGGGAGGGAACAAGGCCAAATGGAATTGATAGAGCCTAAAGATTAGGTCTTGATGTAGTGGCAAGGGAGGTGGAGTATCAGGGTTGAGAGCGGCAACTTCATGGGAGTCTTTGATCAAATTTTCTAGGGAAGTCAACACAAAGAAAGGGAAGCTAAGGATCATCTTGTGTCGTAGGTGATTTAACAATAGTAAATGGTAAAAGTAAAACACCTTGTATCTACCTTCTAATGTAACATTTTCATAATAGCTAGACACACCTTGTCCCAAGGTATTGGCAGTGCGTCATAGTCGAATCCTAACTACTTTTAACCGGCTTCTCATTGCCCTTGAAGAAAGCGTTGAGACTCTCCAAGTCTTGTGTTTTGGTGTGTTTTTTATATTTCTTGCCATCACAAGATAGGCTCGTCACCTTACCAATCACTTCCTCATCCACTTTGAATGAAATGTCACCCATGGTGACCTGCCTATCCTTCCACGAACCAGCAAATTGGGCTAACAATCTCTCATCATGGCCCACAAGATTCTCTAAAAATAGTGCCAAACCTCCCTCCATATAGATATTCCAAGCTATGGGGTCCCTGTGAAACTCCTCGCAGTTATCTAACTCGGTCCTCACCCTATCACCTCCCATCGCGACCGCAAGCACACAAAAACTAGCCCAAAGAAAAGTTAGCTAGAAAATGGATAGCTTGCCGTAGAATTTACCCTTTCTTCAACTATCATTACTCCGCCAACTGGGATAGTAAGGAGTAATAAAAGCAATTTGATGTTTACACGCTTCATCAGTCATTCCCAATGACGCTAGCACTGCAGGGCCATAATCATCACTTAAGAGCCAAAAATTAAGGCAATAAGAAATGAAAATTAAATTCGAATAAATAATATCAATTGTGCCAATGGTATCAATGAAGTTACACATTTCTCTAGGCCATTTAGTCATGGGGGGGAGATTTTAAATTTTTAAGTACATCTCAAAAGATCTTATGCAAATCGGTAGATGTCTTAAATTGGAATTATTAAATAAATTGGTGATGAACATCACATTACACACATTCCAGGAGATTTGATAGGATATGTAGTACACTTGAAAAGACAATCCGTAAAGACCAAGGACCCCACCATACATAGTTATGAAATAACAAAGCCACATAGCCACCCACTTTAAACTTGCCACTTCACCCGACCAAGTTCTTGTCATCCAAGGTCTTGTTGAGTAGTGCCACCTGTACACATGATAAATAGCATTGTTAACCATCATTAAGCAGTTATATTCCTCTACTCCATGAGGATCAATCCTTGTATAGATGTCGGTAGTGCTTCAATCATTTTCCAACACTTGCATAAACACCAGGTGGAACCCAAGTTGGCCAAGCCATCATCCACCTAGTTTCCTTCCCTATAGGTGTGAGTCAAGTATTTCCTTTCAAATTTTGAGACTAATAATTTTTTTTCAAGTAAAATATCCCTAATGTTCCAACCAAGCAATCAGCCAAAATTAATAGAGTCAATCACAGTCTTAGAGTCCCCTTCAATATGTAAATTTTTGATACCCAAAGTGACAACAATCTAAACGCCCTTGAGTAGCGCTCGTGACTCAGCCGTCATAGAAGAATGAATGCCAATTCCTCCAACAAACCAAACAACCAAGTTTCCCTTACAATCCCTTATAACAACACCAATACTAGCTAAACCAGGGTTCCCCTTGCTGCACTGTCAAAATTTAGTTTAAACTAACCCAAATCTGAAGGTTTCCAAACAGTGTTTTTCCTAGCTAGGGACTTGCAATTATCAAAGGAGTTGGTCCCAAGCTTAAAGTTACAAGAATTTTCCATTTTTATCTCCCAATCAGCAAGGGCAATGTCTGGTGGTTTCCACTTGAGCATGGAGATACTTTCAGAAATAAGTCTAGACCCAATGCCAAAGAATTCCTTGGGGCTCATCTCAGTGTCTCTAAAGATCCAATTATTCCTTTCTTTCCATAGGCACCAGTAGATGATGGGGAATTTTGCCTCTAGATTTCCATGGGGAGGGGGTGTGGAAAGGGACCAATCCAACCTTCAATAAAGGATATTAAATCCTTATTCAAGGTCCAGTGAGTAGCCAGCTTTTGGAAAGCCAAGTCCCAAACTTTAGCAGCATGTGGATAATGCAGTAATAGGTGATCCATCAACTCTTCATTATTTTTGCATAACATACACCTTTTCAGGATTTGAATGCCTCTTCTCCTTAGGTTATCTTGGGTTAGGATTCTATTATGACACGTCGTCCACCACAAGAAATTTATTTTTGGAATCAAGTTTCGATTCCAAACCTATTTCCAAATCTTCCTCTAAGATTCCTTGTCTGACAACAAATAGTAAGTTGTCCTGACAGAGAGGTTTCCCTTGCTTTCCAAAGACCAAAAGAAATCATCTTCAACATTAGATAAGGGGATTCTAGACAAGGAAAGTAAGTCCTATAAGGAAAAATCCAGACATTTTAGGTCAGGGGAAAGAGGGCAGCATGAGCCAAGGTCTTTCCATCTCCTAACACCCAGCGGACCATGAAGGTAGTCACACACATTCCTACCAAAGAACCAAATCGCAGGTTCCATCACGTTTTTAAACTCAGAACAGGCCAAGGGGGAATAAAAAATCCAAGGGTCTTCCCAGAAGCGAATACAACTGCCTCTACCAAGATTCCATCTCAAACCAAATTGAAGCAGATTCTTCATTTTGCAAATATTATTCTAAGCTAAGGACCCACAGGGGTGATCATTCTCAATGACCCTGATTAGGGGACAGTTGCTCGGGTATTTGGCATTCATTATCCTACACCAGTCCTTTATATTCCTTAAGTACTGGTCCCACCCCACCTTGGAAAGCAAGGCTTTGTTGGTAGGTTGGACTTTCCTAATGCCCAACCCTCCCCCAAATTTTGGAAGGCACAACTTCTCCCAACTAACAAGTGACATTTTCTTCTTCACCTCAGTATCGGACCAGAGGAAGAATCTTAGAATCTTTTCAAATTTCTCAACAATGTAATTGGGAATTTTGAACATAGAGAGGAAATAAACTAGAATCCCCTGAAGGGTGGCACTAAGGAGCTGTAGTTTACCAACATGACTCAAAATCGAACCTTTGAATCCTGCAAGCTTCCTTTGAATCCTTTCAAGAATAGTATTCCAGAAATTGGGAGTGACTTCCTTAATAGTGATGAGGAGACCCAGATACACTGAAGGAAGTGAGGCACTCACACAACCTAAAACAACAATCACGTGATTCTGCAGACCAGGAGTGCAGTTAATGAAATAGATCATACTTTCATTATAATTAATGCACTGACCTGAACAAGCCGCATAAAGATTGAGGAAAATTTTCCATTTCTTGGCTTCCACAACCGAGGCTTTCCCAAATAGCATAGTGTCATCCACAAATTGTTGAATGGTAGTAGGGTCAAGGGTGGTGACCGACTTGACACCCTTGATGGAGCCCTCCAATAGCATACGAGTAACATTCCTACTCAAAACATCATCCACCATTATGAACAAATATGGGGACAGGGGGTGCCCCTGTCTAATACCCCTCCTAGCCGCAAAGAAACCTGGGGGCACTTAGTTGACCAGAACATAATACGTCACTATGGTAACACATTCCAAAATGATATTGATCACTCTTTGATTGAAGTCGAACATATCAAGTACTTTGGGAAGAAATTTCCACATGACTTTATCGTAATCTTTATAAATATCAAGCTTAAATGACATACTGGCATTGTTACACCTATCCATAGAATGTAAAATTTCATGAGTGCTAATAGCCACATATAAGATATGGCGACCCAGAACAAAGCCTTTTTAACAGGGCTTGTCATTTTATCAAGGAGGGGCTTCAAGTGGTTCACCAAGATTTTGGAAAAGATCTTATAAATAATACTACAAAGGCTGATGGGATGGAAGTCAGCAATGGTCTATGGTTCCTCAATTTTAGGGACAAGGGAAATGAAGGTGTGGTTTAGTTGTTTGAGAAAATTTTTAGAATTGAAAAAATCCCTTGCAGCTAGAGTAAGGTCCTCCCCTACAATATCCCAAAAGGTTTGGAAGAAGGCCGAGGGAAATCATCGAGACTAAGGGCCTTAAAACCACCCATACTAAACACAGCAGACCAGACCTCCTTAGGAGTGACAACACCCATAGCAGAATTATTATCCTCTCGGGAAATAGGAGTAGGAAGGGGTTCCAACAGCAAATCATCCAATGTCGGAATGGGAGCCTCAGCAGGAATTGACAAAACCAATTGGAAATGGTCAGCAACCAAAAGACCAATCTGAATAGGAGTAGACACAACACCCCCTGCCTCATTTTTCAACTATTTTATTTGATTTATTTTTCTATGTTTAAGGGCTGAAACATGGAAGAAGACATATTTTGGTCCCCCTCATCCATCCATTGAATTATGGGTTTATGCTTCTAAAATATTTCTTCTTTCTTAAAGATTTTCTCCCATTCCATGCACTCAATCCTCTCCTATTGACAAATCTGAATATTGGTATCTCCTTCCTTCATCCTCTTTTGTATCTCACAGAGCTTATCAGCCACAACATTTTTTTATGGAACACATCACCAAATATCTACTTGTTGCTTTGACCATATTTTAATATTTTTGAGCCTATGAAAGATCTTGAACACAGGGGAACCATTCACAGGAACATTCCACCAAGTAGCAATCTTATTCCTGAAATCCAGGTCAGAGTTCCACATAATCTGAAAACGGAAAGGGAATGGTCCAATAGTAGTGTGTTCATTTAGGATCAACTGCAAAGGATTGTGGCCTAAAATAGTCCAAGGTAGAGCCAACAGATTAGCATTAAGTAAGGCAATTCGATTGGGAGAAAAAAGGAATCTATCAAGATGGACCTAGATCAGACCAGCCCCAAGGAACCTATTAGACCAAGTAAAAGACTAGGCTTGTAAATCAACATCCACCAAGCTGGTACAATTCAAGAAGTCAGCCAAATCAAACATGGTAATCAATCAGTCCCCCACACTTCTCTGAGGGGTAAATGGGGAGTTAAAATCACCAGCCACCAGCCATCGATCTCCCTTATTAGCCAAAATCTAGTTAGAATTTTTTCTGCTAGAGAGTTTTCCTCACATTCCTAATATTGAGGGCATAGATGTTAATCAAAACCCAAGAACCCCTAAAATTGGAGAACTTGACACCCATACTATTTATGCATTGGAATAGTTCAAAACCAAAAATCCTAATGGGATTCCACATCACAGAAAGTCTGCTTGAAGCCCCATCTACATCACTACAAGCAAAGAGGGTGTTTGGCCAAATATACTTAGCTATGGGTTCAAAATTGGTTTTCTTCATCTTTGTTTCCTATAGGAGCAATACATCAACATTGTGTTCCAACACATAATTTTTTAGGTCCAACTACTTGTGGGGCCTATTTAACCCTCTCACATTTCATGAAAGGACTTTCATTTTGAAGTTTTCTTTGAGGACACTTCTAATGTCCTTTGTTTACCTATCACAATTTCTTTTGTTGTCTCTTTGTTCCTAGTTGTCCTTTGATTGGGTCTACCAAGTTTGGATTCACCTCCCACATATGCGTTCTTTTGTTTACCCTTCTTCTTAGGAGTTGACCAAAACTCTTCTTCCATAGTTTGTGCCTAAGGCACAACAACCATCTCAGTCAGTCCAAGACAAGGCGTTTCCATCTTCACTTCTTCATCCCAAATCTTGCCTTCCTCAACACCCAAATATTTAGGGGAAGGAAGTTCCTCCATAGTAACCCCAGGTTCCAACACTACTCCATAGTCAAGTAGCGAGGACTTACACACTAGAACATTGTTGGGAGAGGAACCATTGAGCTTCAAAGCAAATTCTATCGAAACCAAATCATCTGACAAATTCGTCGGGATCACAATGTCAGCAAGCCCAGCCTTAGTCCGTGACTCAATGATCTTAATGATATCATATTCAAAGGGGTAGTCATTAGAGGGGACCTCCTCCAAAGGTTCACTAGGGTTGGGGTCATGTCTAACTGTTGACTTGTAGTTCATAATAAGGTGGCCTGCTTTAGCACATTTCTAGTAAAATATCACAAAATTTTCATAGCAGACTTGTTGAGTCCAAGATTTGAAAATGGAACATAGCTTCACAGAGTTGGGTAAGGTCTTATTAATATCAATGTTGACACAAAAGCAAGCTAAAACTAACCTGGACATGGATCTGGTGATAGAGTTTGAGGTGAGGAATTAGCCCAAAGAATCTCCAATGCTCTGAAAGACTGAGTCATCCCAGTATTCCAGAGGAAGACCAGGTAGACACACCCAAATAGGAGCCGACTTATTGAGATCAACAACAAGGTTGAATCCCGATTTCTAGCAGTATAACAACAACCCATGCTTTCCATAGACCTAGGGACCCAAAGAGAGCTCAAATATCAAGTCCTCGGTCGTGAACTTGAAAAGGAAAAGTCCATTGGTCGTGGCGCAGACACTCACACTGCCCTTCAAATGCCATTTCGCAAAAGCCCATCTCCTAACCATATCCACAGAGGGTCAGAAGGATAAGAACTTTCCGACCACTACTTTCTCCATGGAGGAAACAAACTCGTTGCTAATAGCTTCAAGGATAGAGAACTCAGTACTTGAGATAGAGATCTCTGCCCTAGGGCGAGGAAGGGGGCACTTAGGAGTTGGGCTCATGTTAGTCAACACGTCTTTCCATCCCTTAGACAACGGAGTTATAGGAATCAAAAGCACTTTGACAATAGGTAGGCTAGGAATCACGGGATTCCCAACAACGAATAGTGTTGTACCCAAACCAATTTTTTTGCTTCACTAAGGCATTTTGCTAAATCTTAGTCTTAACCTTGTTAAAGTGATGTCAGAAGGTTATTTTTGGGCTTTTTAAGTATGGAGCTTATGTTAGTTTGATATCAGTCTAATACTAGAGAGTTTTGAGAAAATCCAAAATTTGAAGGAAAATCATCATTTTTTTCTAATTTGGAGCAAAGAGCACTTTTTGAAAAAGGCTCCCTTGATTTTAGGGGCCCAGATCCTATTTTTAGGGTTTGTCACCTCCAGTAGACCTTTGTTCGAGATCTCGCCAGCTTCGCAACGAGCTATCAAGCTTGTCAAACAAACCTGTTTTGCTCGAGTTATGGGAGATACAACAGAAAATGAGAAGAATGAGAAAATGACTAACACTGGAAGCAAAAACGAGCAGTCTATCCTAGGGGCACCCATCTTTTTGAGGGCCTAAATGGAGGTTTCAGATCAAATGACCCCTTTGACATTTATTTCATGCTTAGTCCAGCTCCGCGTTGCACCCTTCAACACGTCAATCTAAATTGCTAAGAAGTTGAGACAAGGAGGTGAACACAGGGTTAAATCTTGATTTTGAGGTCGTGAATAAAGAAAAAGAGCACATTTTCAAAATGGCGCTTGAGATTTTAAGGCATTTAATGTCCTCTATTTGGTGATCTTAGATATTCAACTTGTTCGTGTTACGTCTAGCTATCCGTTGCCTGTCTCCGTTAGATCAAAAGATAACCTGTCAGCCTGCAGTCAGAGTTTCAGTGATATTTTGGTTAGTTCCAGAAATGGCTATCTCTAGAGGAAAAAAAGCACCTTTTGAAAAAGGCACCCTCCTTTTTCACCTCTCAGATGATGTTTTCTTGGGAACTGTTCCTTTGCAGTTGTTTTGCGGAATGGTTTCAGCTTCACATTGCACCAATTCGTCAGTTTTGAAAGTTTGTTGAATGCAAGATACGAGGGAATCTGGTTTACCTTTGTAAGATGAAAATGTTGAGAAAATGGCTATCTCTGGGATGAAAAGAGCACCTTTTGAAAAGGGTGCCCTTGTTTTTCAACCCTTAGATGTTGGAATTTGAATAAATGTTGTCTAGGAATTATTGTGTGGAATGAAGTCAACTTCACAGTGATCCAGTTATCCAGTCCTGGAACTTTGTCAAACAAAAGTTATGGAGGATTCAGTTTTCCCTTCATATAGAATGAAGATGGAGAAATTTGACTGTTTGTGAAAAAGAGTAGCTTTTGAAAAGGGCACTTGGATTTTTGAGCCTTCAGATCTTAGTTTTATGGTCTGCAGTCTCAAGGAGTCTTTTGATCATTTTTTTCCCTGCTTTGCAATGCAATCGTCAACCAGTCAATCAGGCTTGTTAGTCATCCGAAATCAGTACTCGAACAGAGGCTCCGGCGAAGGTTACAATCCAAATTTTCATCAAAATTGGCTAAGTCTGGAAAAACGCCTTAAGGGTCAAAGTTGACTTTTCAAAACAAGTTGACTGGTGCGCCCTAATTAGGGTTTCTGACTTCAGTTCAATTGAACGGTTTCTAGGTTGCATGCAAAATATACTGAAGTTCATTTTGAGTTGCTATTTTTAGAAGTTCAGTTCATTTGCAGTGTGCATGTGTTTGCATGTTCAGTTAACTGAAGAGGATGTTGAGTTCTAATTTGCATGTTAAGTTAACTGATTTGCATGTGCACTTAACTGACTTGCATGCACAAGTTTAACTGATTTGTATGGGTAGTTCAATTGAAGTTAAAGATGGCACTCCATTAAAGCATCATTTTCATGCATTTTAAGCTTCAGTTCATAGCCAATCACATTCTAGGCATTCGTTTTGAAGGCTTAGTTAAGCATGCGCCCTAATTTGAGGCTCAGTTAACTACCAAATTAAGAGGTGCGCTTTGAGTTTGAGAAGATGGACGAATTTTAAATGAATTTTATTTATTTAAAGACAAAAGTCGTTCTTATTTCTTCATTCTTAAGTAAGTCGTGCTTTCTCAAAGAGCTTCATTAATGGCGATTTCTTCATGCATTCGAGGATTCGAAGTGCTACAAGTGTCAGATTTCAGTATTTTTCATGGCATCGGATTCAGATTGTTGAGGAGAAAGCGATTCCAGATTTTATTTTCAGTTTGCATGCAGGTTACATCAAAATCCAAGATTGAGGAAAGCGAATTCTATAAAGGAAGAACAAATAAAACCTTCTATCTTCTGTCTTATTTCTTCTATTTCTTGTCTTAGATTTCTTCTCATGTCAAAGAAATTCAGCATATTTTCATAATTTGATCTGGGTTCGCATATTTCAACATCAGCAGCAAAACCCATGTCTTCGATTTTTTCGAGAAAATTGCCCCGCAGCCTTCATTCTGAAGCTCTATGCTTTTTTCAAAAATTTCTTTGCATGTGGGCCAAAATCACATCTTTTTGAAAATTGCATCATCTGGGTTTGTCCAGAATTCCATTGTGCACGAAACCCATGTTCCAGATTTTCTCAAGAAAAATTGCCCCAAGAAGCTTTAAAAACCCCTACAATTCTTGATTGAAAAGTCTTTGCATGTCAAGCTAAATGGCATTTTTTTGCAATTTTGACATTGTGGGTTGTCTTAGAATCATCTTCTGGACAAAACCCATGTCTCAGAATTTTTGGTGAAAATTATCCTCCGACAGGGTATTTTTAGCCTCACCAGGGGCCATTTTAGCTTTTCGGAAAAAGTTGTCAGAATATAGTCGTGTTCACAGTCAACGGGTGAGTTTTCCAGAATGCAATTCACATAGACTAAATTCAAGACCAAATCAGTCTTAATTTATGTTTTCATCAGAGCAGCTGACAATTAAGCTGCAAAAGGAACAGAGATCACTCCATTTATGGAGCTGCCAAAGTCACTAAGATATTGTGCCATTATCTTCATGAAGATGGTACCTACGTTGATCTCGAGGCTGTACAAACTAAGTTTCAGAAGCTTGTTCATGATATCTTGATGGAGATCCTATGTTGGCTAAATTGGAAAATATTACAGTGATTTCAGCTAGTTTCAAGAAGGCAGCTAAGGATTTCAGAGAATGCATGCATACAATTAGGGAAAGTGACAAGGAGTTGAGGAAATAGATTATTGCTTTGGACAACATCAAAGTGCCAGAAGACAGAGTGGTTGATGAGTTCCTGGACGAAGTGTTAGACCGAGATGACTTGGAGTGATCTGCCAGTTGGAACCTACAGTTAATTTCGAGGATATAATCAAGAGCGGCAATTAACTCGACTTTCAGTCTTGAGTTCACTTGCTGACTTCATACATGCTTATCTCTTCCTTGGGATTATCTTCACAGGAGTTAGGGTTAGGTTTTCCAGTTAACTGAAGGTAGTGTTCCAATTAACTTTGCTTTCAATAAGGACGTGCATGCTTGCACATTGTCCATTTAGGTTAGATGTACCAGTTAACTGATGGTACTTTTCCAGTTAACTATATAGTTTTCTTTATTAGGGTTTAGCAATAAATCTTCCATGCATTGCAAGATTGTAGTTGACTCAAGGTGATTTTAAGGTTCCCTACACCTTTTGATGTCTATAAATAAGAGCTTTTGCTCATTTGTACATAACTATTGCGTGATAACATACATGATGTGCCTACCTTACCTGTAGTATTGCTATTTTGTATCTGTTCAAGAACTTTTGTACGAGAGAGGAATATATGTTGTGCCTACCTTGCCCTCAATATTGCTCATTCTATTTATGTTCATGCGTATTTACTGTTGTGATGAATTGTTATGCCACATAGGGTTTCATGCAATTATAATGGTGAATTCTTTCCTTAGTTAGATCAAATCTATTTTGTGTTCAATAAATTTGTCCAGATTGAGTTGATAGATGTGCCACCTTGCCTTCAAGTTTAGAATCTGTTCTTGGTTATCGTATGATGTGTGTGAACAATAAACTTATTCAGATTGAGCTGATAGTTGTGCCACCTTGCCTTCAAGTTGAGAATCTGTACTTAGTTATTCGTATATTGTTGTTTCCAATAAGCTTATTCAGACAAGCAGATAGTTGTGCCACCTTGCCTTCACGTTGTGAGTCTGTACCCAGCTTATCGTCAGATAATCATTCCTGCTCCATTTCCTCATGCTCTGTTTTCTTGAGGAAACTAGATAGATTTAAAGTAGTTAGCTTAGTTGTAGTTAATGATCTGCGAAACCAGAAAATCCTTAGCTACAACGTTCTTGGTTTTCTTAACCTTGTGCCTCTTCCAGCTGAGAACAAAAAGATAGGACTTAGATTTCTTTTCTTTTCCACGCATTCCAGCACTACGAGGGAGCTTCCCCTCCTAATTTGAAGAGCACTCATTACGCAGTGTGCATAGTTGTCCATACAAACCTGCACTCCAGAGGTGTTAGTTTTTACACCAACAAATAGCACATGAGAGACCCCCTAGGACAATACCGCATCTGTTGTGGCAAGAATCTAGTCAGAAGGGGATAGGGGGGTACCCGCAATGCAGAGTCTACCATGTGTGCAGACAATTCAAACCAGAGGAGCAGGATGTTTATTATTTATTATGTTAAGATTATATTTAATTATTAATTTATCAGTAATAATAATTATATAGATTTAATATTGTTGTATATTATTTTAATTTTATTTATTAGTTTATTTTTAATATATTTAATCTATATATAATCTTATAGTTATGCAATATTATTATATATTTATATTATATTTTTTATTTTTATGCTTATGTTTCATTATTAATTTATTATTATAATTATTACATGCTATAATAATTATTGTAAATCTATAATTATAAATATATTTTATTTTATTTTAATTCTATTTATCTTATATCATATTTATAATATATTTTATTATATTTATATTATTATTTAATTTGTATTATAATATAAAAATATTATATTTTTATTATATTTTATCGTTAAAAAAAATTGAATACAAAAGTTAAATATATAATAAAATAATTGATAACAATAGATTTTTAATATCAAACATTAAATCATATATCTGATGACCAAATATAAATACCTAATTCATCAAAAACTTAAAAACTTCACCAAGTATAAATAATTTGTCAAGGACATACATCAAATAGGTGAATAGGTGACATGACATGACTTGATGAGTATTGAATTTCACGGCAATATCGCATAGACTCCAAGCTTGAGCAAAATACATGCACAAAGAAAAATAAAACAACAAAATTTGACCGCAGGCGAGAAGGAAAAATGGTGATGATTATGTAAAAAGCGGTGGATGGCGTGAAAAATAGTGAAAAGTAGTGAACGATGGACAAACTTTCAATCGTCTTGCATGCCTTTCATAAAAGGGTGAACCATTGATTTTTAAAATTAACTTACCCTTCTTCACATTGGATACGCCTTTGGCATAAATTATTCCTTTTATTTCATATGCTCATAGTTATTGCTCATTTAAATATGTGTATGTTCATAGTTTGTTCCCCTATAATGTATAGTCATTTTTTCATGATGTTTGCTTCTCATGATGCCACTTTTTGAAAGATTGTAACTATATATTTTCAACAATACTAAGAATAACTCAATTGAATGATGAGAGTGGAGAAAAGTCTTCTATAACATAAATTTTATTCTAAAAAAATTAATCAAAAAACCCTCAATTTATACATACATGTCTTCTCCAACTTCACCTAGCTTGGTTCTTTGATATCACTTGTTATGATCCAAAATATAATAAAAATATTCCCAACAATAATGATATACAAAAATGTTAAAGATATTATTCAACATAAGAGGTGTTTGTAGTCCAAGGTATCATTATATACAATATATATAGAATATAACTTTAAGGTCTAGGTAAACACCATAGGATACTCCTTATTGAAGAAGCCACTCAATACATTATATCCTCACTTGAGATTAGGAAAAAAATATAATAGTCTTGGCATCTATTTCACATTGATATTCATCTCCTATATATAATCCTCTCAATAATAATATAATGAATGTGTAAATGGCCAATCTCAACATAGAATGACTCTTACCCAATATAACTAATTCTAGAAGTTATTCATATGACCCAATATAATTAACTAGTGGTGATGTGTGCCCTATGTCAACACCTTTATCACTCTTGAATATCATTTTTTTAAGGTGCATAACACAAGTCCACATGACATAGAGACTTGAAGAGAAGATGGGGATCAAAAACCCATTTACTCTTGATTACACTAGGTGAATGATCTAGGTAGATTATTCAAATAAAACTCTAGTGATGTTTCCAAATTCATTCCCATGTGCTATGGTAATGTTGATCCACATTTTATTATTTATGATATTCCATAACTAAGATTTATGTTATCTCTAGGATCATTATTTCATCTCCATTAAATGCCACACTTTCCATTAGCATGAGAAATTTGGATAGAATAAATATGGTTCCATCTAATTTTATACCAAATCTTATGTGATCTTTATGATTTACTTTGTCAAGATCCCTTACACCTACATACGAAATTGCTAAGGCGTGCTCACAACATGCAATATTGTCAAGTGCAAGTATAGTTTTATAATATTATCTTGAAAATGTTAGATATCCATGGGTCACTATTGATCATTCCATTTAACTCAATTAACCTCAATTAATCTAGAAAGTGAAGAGAAATTATTTAACTTCCATAATTATTTATTAGCTAACTCGTGGGTTTTTAAACATTATGTGATATCTAAATCATTAGTTTTGATATAGAATATGCACAACTGTAACTTATACACACTAGTGGAAGATAAAAATCTATGCATCTCCCTTTAGAGTTTCAATATAGAGAATGTACATATTAATTTTTTCATTCCAATTATAATGTATACCTAATGTGTCTTCCCCTAATTAATTTTCACTTCTAATTTATTCTTAATATTGCTTCAATACATATAAAACAACTAGATTTTTAAAGTTTAGAGTATTGACCATTGGTTATATCCTAGGATTTGGATTAAATGAGAATGATGGTAAGATTTGGTTAAAAAATTATCCAGTGATACCAAAATTGTTGAATAAAAATACATTTGTATAGTAAGTGGTCTCACACCTACTCTAGGAGAAGCATATAACACAAACTTAAGGACCTTGCAAACTTCATTTTAATGGATTGGTCCACTTAAATTTGCTAAGTATAACCATCTAATTGAAGGAACTTATTTTAAGTTATTATTTGGGGTGTCATTCTTGAATCCATAGAACCTCTTTTCATAGCAAAAGACTTAAAGAAGGGATATGCACCATACCTTGAATGCATAGTTTTCATAGTAATGCCAACCCCATGCTATATTATGTTTGTGTGAGGGGAAAACATTTCACCGAATAAGGATATATCATAAGAACTATTTAAGGTAGTCGAAATAAAGACAGGCAATAAGGGAGTTTTCAACAAGGAGACCAAGAGAAATGAAATTGCATTAAACTTAGATAATCATAAGTAATGGACTAACCCCACATCTAAAGAAGTTGTCAAGAGAGGTGTAATTTGAAGATAAATTCTTATGAAAGATGAGGATTGGTGAATCTTAGGAAAGATGAGGATTGGTGCCATGAATAACACAATAAAACAAGGTCATCCCTAGAGGTATCATTTGAGGATAGAGCTTGATGAAAGATGGAGATTAGTGTCATGAATAACATACCAAAACAAGGTCATCCCAAGAGGTATAATTCAAGGATAGAGTCCAATAAGAAATGGAGATTTGTGCCATGAGTAACATTTCAAATCAAAACCATCCTAAGATGTAATCTAAGGGAGGGAAGTTCTAAGCTATTGTTGAATTTAGCACTTATAAGTTAGCTCAAACAACTTTTTTTTTTTTTGGGTAACCCAGGGGTGTCCCTGTGACTCAGCCCAGCGCACTCCTTTTACAGGGCGAGCTGAGTCGAGACTAGTGCAATAGCCCGCAAACCACATGCATCAGGTAAGCCCAGGCCTCAGAGTCGAACCCAAAACCTGTGGGGAGCAAACCCACAGCCCAAGCCAACTCCGCTACCCATGTGAGCTTAGCTCAAACAACTTATTTTTCTATATATAATTTTAAAATAATTTATATGTGGTGTTATTATTGAGGAAGTTTCTCAATATATTGAACCTTTATTTTACTTTTCAGAATTCTCAACCATAAAAGAATATATTGAAGTGAGTCAAGCTTCTTAAAAGATGGTTGTGGAATAACATGTTGAAAGGATAAGTGAAAATATTTTGAAATAGAGCTTTAATGAGAAAAAAAAATAACTATGATTTTGATGTTTGTGAAAATATATTTTTAAATAATTTAAAGTTTAATATATTAAGATATAGATATTGATATCTATATGATTTAATTATTTCAATTCAAATAAATAAATATCAATTACCTATTAATCTATTGATGCATTATAGTTATAGATGAAAGTGTAACAAAAGATTTTTCAACTAAATGATAGTTATGTTTAATTGAAATTCAATGGCAACTCAGCTGGAATAGCTCAGTTGGTTAGAGCGTGTGGCTGTTAACCACAAGGTCGGAGGTTCAAGCCCTCCTTCTAGCGCGACCAATCTTAACATTTTCAAGTCTCATAATAATTTTCAATTCCATCACTTTTTCTGGCACTGTCGTAATTAAATTCCATCACGTTTTTCTGCTAATATCATAATAAAGTTTTTCTTCATTTTGTTTCGAGATTCAATTAACAATGGTTCTCTGCAAATAAATCAAAGCAAGCACTCCCAGCCAACTTGCACTGTAAATTTATTTCACCAATCTACCTTCATTTCTGAACCCACTTTCACAGTCACCAGGTTTTTGTTTACCAAAGTGGCGCAAATTTCAAACGTGTAAGGTACAGATTCATTCCATAGAGCTCGGAGTGCATCTTCACCGTTCTGCGCAATATTTTTGACAAGAAATTTGCTCCACTTCAGGCAATTCTGAGTTTTTTTGAACAATTAATCATTTCAAGAGCCCTTTTTATATGGATGAAATTTTCAGTCCATTGTACCTTTCTACATTACAAGTGACACTCCCTTTAAGAAAATATTTTTAGTTCATATTAATGTTTTGGATTATATCAGTGATTTATTAGAGAGATGTTAAGAAAATTGAGAGAGAAAGATTATATTTCGTGATTTATTATGTAAATGAAGGAGAAAAAAATAGATTGCAGAATATGAAAGGAAGCAATGGCGTGGATACTCTTCTTACACTAAAATTTGACGGGAGGTATGTGCAAAAACAATTAATCTTACAATTATAGAAAAGAATACACAAAAAAATAAACCTTAACAAGACGATTTACATGGGAAAATCCTTTTAGGGAGAAAATTCTCAAAATAATTTTAGAAGAATTGATTAAAGTTATCAATTATTTTGTCAATTTGTTGAGATAACTTTTAATCTTGTGAAATAAATGTAAAATCTTGTGAATCTAGTTGAATATTCCATAGAATTTTTTAATTTGTGCTCTAAATGCAAAGATCATGAAAGTGTAAGTCCCTTTATATAACAATCTACAAGGAACCCTAATGTGTTAGGACACCCACCCGAAACCCCACCACCCTATTTGCCTTGGGTGGGTGGATATAGTTGTGGGTGGGAGGAGAAATTAAGTTACGTAACGTGCCAAAATAGTTGCTCTTGCAGGTCACTAATTGATTATCCAAACTTTAGCCCCCTGGGGACCTTCTATTCCCAAAACTATAGTTTCCCACCCACCCGAAGAATTTTAGTATGGCTAGCTAATGACCCCTGACTTACCTGATCGAAGCCTTGGGATAGTAAATTCTTATAAAATTTAAAATCTTTCAAGAGAGATAGGATTTTGTTGTATAAATTATATTTGTGTTGTGTGTGACTACAAACCACAACAAGAAGTAAAAGATCCACCATTAGTTATATTTTCAATTTATTTTGTGATGTTATCAATTTGATGAGCAATTGTCAAACTATGGTTTCTTTGCTCACTACAAAGACTAAGTACATGCCAACTACTCATCCCTATAAGGAAGTCTTGTAGCTAAAATGATTATGTTTAGATATGGGGTCAAGTTAGGAGGCTCTTAGAATTTTTTGTGATAGTTAGATGTCATATGTTTGATAAAGAACTTGACCTTTTATGCAAGGATAAAGCACATTGATGCCTTGTACCATTTTTTATTCACATGGGAGAGGATGAAAGGGTGACATTGGACAAGGTTGATACTTTGGTAAGTGTTGTAGATGCATTGACGAAACCCGTAAGCATAAAGAAGTTTAGGTGGTGCAATGAGTCAATGTGCCTCACTACCCATTGCAATTAGTTAATAGTGTCAGTGTTCCCCTTTGCTCTTGCAAGATATATGACAAATGGGAGAATGTTAGGATAGGTGTGTCACGCAACTTGTCATTTCAATGTTCAAAATTAATTATTCAATATTATTTCTATTTATTATTTGTAAGCCCCTATAGTAAAGGACATCCCACTTATGATGCGGTCATTATGCTATATGTGTCATATTATGACATGAATAATGGTGTGAGAGAATATATTGTTAGGAAATATGTGCAAGAGCATCTTTGACAAAGATAGTGGTGTAGGATATATTAAGAAACATAAGATCATGATGGTGGG
Source organism: Sequoia sempervirens (assembly GCA_007258455.2). Taxonomy (NCBI): domain Eukaryota; kingdom Viridiplantae; phylum Streptophyta; class Pinopsida; order Cupressales; family Cupressaceae; genus Sequoia; species Sequoia sempervirens. The sequence continues at coordinate 490,359 of VDFB02282991.1, read as the reverse complement.
GGAATTATACTATTGACTAGAAATCTTAAACAACTTTATGATGCATGTTATGATGTGTCATCTTTTGAAGAAGATTAGAGAGCCAAAGTGGAGTGCCTAATTTGGTGAGTGGATTATGCCAAAGTTATTGAGCATTATCACAATTATGATCTCATTTATAGTGAGTGATTTGTAGACACTATTATGTTGTCGCAATTGCTCCAAAATATAATTGCTTATGATACTTTTGTGAAGACATATTTTGAGATTTTTATTGCAATCTCATAGTTGTTGAATAATATAATTAATTTTGCTTTGAAGTTTGATACTTCTTTCCATTTGTTGATACTTACCTTCATTGTTTCCTCTCCATTGGCCATCATTGTTTTGATCCACTTTTTCTTACTTCACTCACATGCCTCATTTTATTTAAAGTGGATATTTGGTCTTTAGAAAGGAGCACATGATTTGTTGGTAGTTGATTTATCCTAACTTGATCCAACCCACTGCTTGATATAACATTGCAATTGCTCCACCTGATCTTTTAGCTCTTGGTTCTTTTGTTTATCTTTTTGCATTATAACTGCCAATGCATCTATATTTTCTTTAATCTCACTAAGTTCCTTCTCTATAGTTGAATGCCCTAAATCTGGCATCAGGCAAATTCACTGCCAACAATTCACCGTCGAAAAATTCACCGTCAACAATTCATCCCAAGAAAATTCACCGCCATGACAAATTCACCTCAAGGAAAATTCACCACCAGCAATTCACTGCCACGGAAAACTAATCGCATCAACATTTTTAATATATATTTCCAAGACTTTGAAAAAACAATTGCAATTTTTTGATATTGTTGTATAATTGGTTTATTAGAATAAAATAAAATATATTGAAAAATGTTTTCATTTTTATTATCATAAATCAAAATTTCTAATTGTATATGCGATGAATTTTCCACTACGGTGAATTGCTGGTGGTGAATTTTCCTTAAGGTGAATTTTCCATGGCAATGAATTTTCTTGTGACAAAGATCTTGCTCTTTTCCTTGGCCTAGGAGTTTCTATTTGATTTATTATACTTTTTAGGTCAAGTGATACTTGTACCTGTGATCTTGATTGAAATTTTATAAGCAATCGAGAAGGTGTATTTGCACCTTGTTGTTCTCTTACAAGTGATTTATGTTTGATTTATTTTCTACATTGCTATTGAGGTGTATTTTCAATAACATAATCTAATCAAATGACATCATCCATTTGTTGCACATTGAGGATTGTTATGTTTGTTTCTATAGGGTTATCGTCTGCAATTTATTTATCTATCTTTGGAAATTCTTCATTAATTTGTGTTTCTACATCAATATCCATCTTTTCAACTATCTGTTGAACAATATGTTCTTGAGCTCCTAGTTTAGGTACTAGGTTTTCATCCATTGTCTTTCTTTATTAACAGTAGTTTCCTCCTTTTCACTCTGTTCCTCAACTTCTAGAGGTAATTCCATCTGAACCTTAGCAATTTGGGATATGGATGAAAAAAATTGACTACTATCAATAGGTTCCAATTGCTCAATCTTATCCATATGACCTCCATAATCAATTTGCACAACCACTTCTACCAAATCTGTAGCATATGATGATAATATAGTTTGGTCAATTGGTAATGTAGTGAAAACACTAGATACATGTTTTTCTTTTATTTTCCCTTCTTTATCCATTGCCTTTGTAATTTTGGTTGTTCTTTTCATAACATGAGGAGAAGGTGATACCATTATAACTAAGGTCTCTAGTTTCTTGGCCTTACCTTTATCTTTTTCCTTTTGTGGTGTGTAAGTTACCATTATTTAGAAAGGTTTCTTTTGAGGAGTGGTAGAAGAGGATCTTGGATAACTATTTACTATGTATTCACTATTTTTTTTGTAATATTTGTACCTTTGGATCCTATGGAATTTCTTTAGGATTGGTATATTTTTCTTGTATTCCCTTTTCTGTTTGAGTTGCATGAGTCTTTTTTTTATTTAAGGGGCAAGATCATCATAATCCAAATCGTTTCTATCTTTTCTTTTTGCACTTTTGGTTGTAGAGTACATGGGGTTGATACCTTGTGCTTCAAGTGTCATTTTCCAATAATCCACCATATTGTGCTCTCTTGCAACATTCTGTGTTATTTGTTATAATGTATCTTCTTTTGGCTTTGGATCCTAGATTGGTTCATCATATATTTTGTACAATTCATAATTACAATCTAATGTCTTCCCATCCTCTTTCACCTCTAATGAAATTTCATGTGTATCCAAAGTTCTTATTTGTTACATGGTTGGCCTCCTATAACTTTTTTTCCAAGTCGGGCGTGGTCATCAACACAATATGTTTGAAAGCCCTTAATGTGAGGCTTTGTCTAAGGTTAGTTGACACTTTACTCTTCATCTTCCCATATGGATCATATTTTTTTCTAGCCACCTCAAATAGTTCTAGGCTATGATTTTTGAAATTCAAACTCAAAGGCTTTAGCATTGTTGGTGTAGGTTTTTATTTTCCTAGTGGGATAATTTATTTTCACTTAATTATAGATTTTTCCTACACATTTATTAAGTTTTCTTAGGATAATAAAGTCATTTTATCATTTAATAACTAGGAGATAAAGTGATAAGTTGTATCCACCCTTTAAGGGAAGAGAATTTACTTTTTCATCACTTTATTTAATGTTGGTCGTCAATTCTTATTGGTTGATTTGTCACCTCCATCCTCTCCTTAGTTCTATATAAACTCACTACCTATTTTTTTTTTTCACTTGAAAAATATTAATGCAATTCTATCATCCTAACATTGCATATCTCTCAGAGTTGTTGGTTTGCATTGTTTATATTTTTTTCAATTTATGTAACTTTGCATTTCTCTTAAAAAGTTCCTTGGGTCATTCAATCTATTTCATATTTCTAACATGGTACCAAAGCTTTTATTTTGAGGAATCTTAGAAGTTCTTAGATTTCTAATTTCAAGAGATTGAGATTTTCATCTAAAACCTTGTAAATATCATATGCTCTTCTCTTGTGTTTTGAACGATCTAGAGAATCAAAAAGAGTAAATATTTAATAAACTCTTCATATTGCATATGTGTTTTGTGAGATATGGGTGATTACATCATTTATGGTTATATTGGTGGTATTTTTTACTATTCCAATGCATTCAGGAGGCTCGAGAAAGTCAAGATTGGATTTCATTTTATTTGATTTAGAGATTGTTTGACATAGTTACAAATAGGGGTTTGAATCTCAAATCTAACGAATAGGTTTTTGTAGGAGAATTGTTGACCAAAAAAGACCTTGTCATTGCATTCAAGAGGTTGAGGAGATGAATTTTGACATAAGATTCACCCATATTTGGAACCCAGAGCCACCTGTTGATGGTACAAATAGCACAGCAACAGTTAAACAGAATATCACTATCCTTCTCTCCTGAAAGAGAAAGAATAACACATGGATATCTTAGCTCCCAAGGTCTTTGTAGTTGGTTCTCAACTGTGCTGATTTCACTCAATGGTTGATGTGAACTATAATGTTCAAGGGGCCTACTGGTGTTGGGCTTGTGGATTCTTCTAAGATCAAGCATGAATTTAAACCTATTTTAACTGGGGGTTTTAAAGAAACAAAAAAAGATAGAACAAGGTTTTGGTACTGAAAAGAATGATAATTCATCTAACTTAACCAGACTTGTTACCCTTCAAGGAATCGTAAACTAAAACTGAAGAACAGAATTAACTTGTGATTAACACATAGTTGCATCCATTCATAGTGTTGAATTCCACAATAGATTATAAGTTACCATTTTAAATAAAACACAAAATAACACTTCATTCCTTGAAAGCTTCACAAATCAAATGATTAACCCAAGATGAACACCATTCTGAAACACAACATGAAATAGATTGAATCTGGTTGCTTCTACTGTTAGTGAAATAGATAAGCAACATTTACAAATCTGGCACAATCACCAGTGTACAGAAAGCCTATGATTTCAGATTGTTTCCATCTATACTAAGAAAACCAAAAATATACATTATTGTGTATGTTGAATCTAACTCCTAACTAAGAAGACAAAAGAAACTCCCATTACAAAGAATTGGGATGCAGATCTGTCTCCTCTAACTGTCTCTATTCCTTCTGTTCTAAAACTTCTACTCCTTTATGTGTGTCTAACCCTAATTTTTTCTAACTCCCTTACAAAGAGGCAAGAATGCCATATATACGGAGTGTACCCAAAAGAATGCGCTGGCCCCTGTTTTAGGGTTTACAAAATATCTTACTCTAGAAAGGTTGGCTCTCAGATCTTTTTGAAGAGAGTTAATGTTGTGTTGAATGGCATCCCCGCTGTCCATGTTGTTCAAAGATTATTCCGGGGATGATCTTAGATCTTTTGCAGCTGCAACATTTACTTTTGGCCCCCATGCCCACCTTTGAACTCCATCGGGGCCGCCTTGAATGGTCGAAAAGATTGCCATTAATACCAATCTCCCTCCTCGCCAGTAAACCACACAGTCATCCCTAAGACTTGTGGTTCTTTCTTTCTCTTGGCCTTCCTTCACGTTGACCACCTCTAGAAGCAAAAAATTAGGCCTTCCCTTTCAAATTTGAACACCATCGTTCCTGGGCTGATCCATCAGCTCATTCACAGAGTAAGTTCATGTTGCTCACATTCTGTTGATTTCCTTCATAGGGGCAGTCAACCGGTCAAATTTCTAGGGCTCATCCTTAATTCTCTTAGATTGGCTGAACATATGCCACGCAAGGTTCCCAGGCGGTCAATGGTCATTCAGCCAGAATCGCATGTCGGTGAGACACTAATCGTGTCTCCCTGATGCAATCATACCTCTCTTAGCAGCCATCGGCGTGACACATGACAATCGACGAGACCCTTTAGCGAGCTGCAGAAGTCATATCAATACCACAAAAACTATCGGCAAGACAGTCGTTATCGGCCAGAAGTCATGGTGAGCTCCCAAGGGTTATATCATTGCGCGGCCTCATTGGAAAGACATCAGCATTCACCCAGACATCATTGGGTCTGTGAGACGTCACAGCGAGCTTATTTCAGTCATCCTGAGCTAGGCCCAAGCCCCATTATTCATGCTAAAGTTTTAAAACCATTGACGAGACCTTTCTTCTTCGGCAAGACCTTTCGTCGAGCTCAAATTTTCCACCAAGACTCCCCTGACTGGGACCACTATTCCAAGTCGGCGAGATCAGCTCCCTTAGCCAAGACATTATACCGAAGGTTACCAAAACCTCCACACTTCGTCCAGACCCCCTAGCGAATATAATCTTTCTCCCCGAAGTGGTTCCACTTCGGCCAGACTCTTCCTCTTCGGTGAGACCTTTTTCTGAATCTACCCTACTGTCGCTGAGACCTCATTGTATCGACAGGACCTTTTGTCGAATTCATTCATTCTCCCCGGGCTCATTATGTTTTGGTGAGACTCTGTCAGGTCCGTGAGACGTTTTGTCAGGCGGCAAGAGTTATAGCGATATCCTCCATGTCGGTGAGACAATCCCATATCGACAGGACATCCCCCTGAGCTCATTATGTTACACCGATGGCACACCCTTTGGCGAGACACACGCTAATCAGCCAAACCTCTTGCCGAGCTCAAAACTTTCGGTGGGACCTCCTTTTATCGGTAGGACACTATGCCGAAGGCCTACCCTCTTTGGCAAGCTGAGGTCACATCGGGGAAACTCTCTTAGGTCGGCAAGACTTCATGCTAAAACCCAAATCCTTTGTCGATGCCGCTTCACTTCAGCAAGACCCTATTGGGTCAGCAAGACATCACGAAGAGCACCCTTAGTCACGTCGAGGGTTTAAAAACATCGGTGACACCTCTACTTGTTGGTGGGACATCCTGGCGAACTCAAATCTTTCGTCGGGACCTCTTTTCTTGTCAGGGAGACATTCGCATTCAGCAAGACATTACGGTCGAGCCCTAGATCTTTCGACGAGCTTATTTTGTCGGCAAGACCTCTCCGTGGTCGGGGAGACCTTTCACCGAAACCACTTCGTTTCGCTGAGACATCTCGCCATCGCCCAAACATCACACCGAAGGGAGAACCTTCGGTGAGACCTTACGTAGTCGCCCAAACTTCATGGCGAATTCCAACCATTCTCCCCGATGCCATTTCATTTCGTTGAGACATCTCGCCGTCACCCAGAGATCATACCGAAGGGAGAACCTTCAGTGAGACCTTACGTAGTCACCCAAACTTCATGGCAAATTCCAACCATTCTCCCTGATGCCATTTTGTTTCGTTGAGACTCCAGTGGATCGGCGAGACCTTCCTCCTTCACCAAGGCGTTACACCGTAGCCTCCCCCTTTCGCCGAGAGCTCATTTTACTTCGTGGAGACTCCACTTAGTCGCTGAGACTTCATTGTGACCGAAATGTCTCGGCGACCCTTTGGATTTCGAATGAATCAGAACCTACCTGCCAATCGGCCAGACAATAGGAGGGTCTCAGTGACTTTTTCCTTGAGGAGTTTTATGCTGAATGGGACTGAGACATGCTTTACAGCTGACTTCCTTGAGAGATATCTCCAGATGAGTGATTCAATCCTGTAAAAAAAATGCCTCAATCAGTCCTTAGAACATATAAAACTACATTATCATAAAATACACTATTGCTTATGATTGCTTCAGTCAAATTTTCAAGCAAGAAGAAAACCAATTCAAAGTGAGACAAAACCAAAATGAGCTAGAACAAAAGACAAAAAGGAGGAAAACAAAATAAATCCAAAGGTCAAAGCAAATAACAAAAGAAACGAGACCAAAAAGAGAAGGGGGACCCATTCTGCTCCAGAATAAAATGGGGTGGTTATGCAGGGCATAACACCACCAAGGAAAAAAAAATTCCCAAGGAGCTGTACAACTCCCTAGGCCTTGCAATCATACAATTTTTATTAAAAAAATATTAAAAAGTTAAAAAAAATTAAGTGCTTAAATTAGTGTTGTGCTCAGTACTCAACACTTATAGCACCAAGTGCTAGCACTAAGGGATTTAAGCCCTACACTTAGCACTCATGATCATAGGCCACCAATGGCCTCTAAGATGTAGACTAAATAGTGATCGATGGTTAAATTATTAACCATGGGAGTATCTAGTAATTGCGACCTCGTAGCCTTCATTAACATATTATCTTTTTAATTTGTGTTATGGTGTAAACATGTGTATGTAGTTAATTTCTTTAATTAGGAATTATATATACATGTGTTTTATTTTTATGCTATGTACAAGTGTATTGTGTTTGATTAATACTTTTATTCATGCTTTCTATATCACATGGTCTATCTATATCATTAAATATCAATTAGATCATCATTTTTGTGGAGTCACTCTAATGTCTAATTAACTTGGTATTATTGGGTATACACATCGCTCAAAGGACCTGAGAATCCCTAACTAAACAGTTCATATTTCACAAGAGGGTTGTATTGAATTATCAACCAGGGAGTCATAAGACTTTAGATAGTACTTACAAAATACATGCATTCACATATTTTGGACATCCTCTATCAATTGAGTATAGACAAATAAAGATGTGTGAATACAGTAAAAGCTAGAAATCAAAATAAACTACTAATTCACAAAATAGGGGAAAAGAATGTAAACAACTACCTTCTATTGTGGGTACCTAATGCTAAATATTATAATTGTTAACTGTTAAACTACAGTGTTCTAACCTAGCTAATTTATGCTAAGTGTGAAACAAAATATTAAGATACATAATCCAACTCACGAATTACAATACATGCATTTAAAATCATATAATTGAATACCAATTGAATTCACAATGCATTATCTAATTTAACAACTGAAACTAAAGTGGTTCAGCAGTACCTCAAGTGGCCTTTGCTTGAGTTGCTACTTCCATAGGATTTTACCAAATACTCACTCAACAAATCATGATATCAAATCAATTATCTTTATTACATCCTAACACTAAACTATTACACAAAATCTAACAGGAATCTGTTAGAGATCTTTGTTCAAATAACACACATTCTATTCACGATACTATTGCAACTACTGGGTAATAATAATAACTAGATAACTAGATCTCCTCCTCGACAAAATATCCTAATATATAGGGTCTACAAGGAATTTTATTATTCATGGACTGAAAATAGACTTATAAAACAAATGTCAACTCTTCCTCAATGTGATGTCACTTTTCCTCTTATGGTTATTAAGTATTAGCAGTGGATTTAATATAGAAAATATTAGAGTTAATATAATTTACAATATGCAATGTTATCAAAAATAAATGTGAATAATTAATGTAACATACAATTAAATAATTAACATAATAAATGGAATTATACCACCACATAGATTAATCATATTAACATCAAAATCATATAAATAATATTCCTAATATTATCAAGTTAATGGTTTTCAATGCTTATCTAAAAATGGAAAGGAAGCTATCTGAAACTCAGAGAAATGGTTATAGGTCTAGTATTTTTTGGCACAAACACCATGACCCTGACCAAGACACTCTTAAGTATACACTATACCTCAAGTTGGACACACACTGTGTGCCCCTTTTCCAAATGTTTAAATGCCCACCCATGACCCTAACCTTCACTCCTTCGTTCCCTTTTAATTTCTCTTTCCTTTTTCTCTTCTCTCCTTGAATGTTCTCCCTCCCTTTTCCAAATCTCACATGAATGATTTATATATTCTTTTAAGGGGTGATTTCCAAACCATCACACCCTTTCATAAAGGTTTCCTTTTAATAATTATTTAAATAAATAGTTATTATTCCCCTTTTAAAGAGTGATTATACATATTATTTATTAATCTTTATTTTAACCAAAGGATCAAAATATCCTTTATTTTCTATCTCCCTTTTAATTCTAAAGGTTTATTTCATATATTTCTCTTCTCTTGGGGAAAAGTTGCATAACAATTCTCCCCCTGTAAATTAATTATTGTCCTCAATAGCACAAGATACATTTGCATCACAACTTAAAGAAGAACATGATTAGTAATTGAAGATACTAACATTGAATATTTGTATTCTTCTATATTATTTTCTTCTTTCAATTCATTGATCATCCGTTTTTTAGTTTTATTTTAAATTCATTAATAATTTTAATAAAATCACTTTCCCCAATCAATTTATGATAAGACTATATAGATGTCTTATGAAATATATCATGATAAGACTATAAAATTGTTAATGTATTACAAGGTGATTACACAATAATTACTATGCATACCCAATACTATGTGGTTTCTCATAATTTATAAAGTATAATCTATAAATTTAACATATATTCCAAGATGATATTCATGCATTATGAACTACATGAATATCCTCCTTTCAAATAGACTCTTAGTCTTATACAATAAGACAAATGTACAAGATTATTGGGTTGTCAAGTCTAATAACAATGTATAAATTAAAATAAAAGATGATACAACAAATCTCTCGATGCATCTTAAAGTAAATTATTACCACCTAGAGAGTACTTCATGAAAAATACTAGTTTTAATCTTCCTTTAAGAAATTAGGTTAATTCAATTTACTTCTAGGATGAAGATTTGTTCAATTATGTTTTTTGGATGAAGTTTTGGCTATAACAATGTGGATACTAGGATCTCCTCATAAAATTAAATATTAAAGGGACATAAGGAGAGGAAATATTATGTCATTCTATAAATATATCCCTAGGCTTAGGCACCTATTGATATATGATAATATTATATTGTGTATGTAAAAGATAATTAGCAATAATTTATGATTTAATTTTTTAAGGGGTTGTCTCTCCCCCTATAAAACTCAACATGTCCCCATGTCTCAAATCTAAGAAAATTTATGTTATTATGTAATCAATAAAACATTTTTTCATTCTAGCCAATGTATTTAAACAACACAATATTTTCAAGTTTTAAAATGTAGAAATAGCATGCTCTAATGGGTTATATCCTAAAAATATGTTACTCTCAACAATTTATTCCAAAAATATTGTCATTTCTCTAAATTTAAAATGTGAATCTGGGTTATGGGCCCATAATGTACTTACATTAAATATGTCAATGTGTTGGTTTTAACTAGTCATAACAAGTATAGTAAAACTATTTGTTGAATATACAAATTTGACTATTACAAATATCACTAATTATTATTGCAATTACTTACAAGAATATTGGTTTATATGTTCATTGGACTACCCTCAACCTAAGTTCCCATGATAGAGTCCAATCCCATTGAATTCTCTTTCTAGGTTTGTTGTTTTCTAATATTCATTGTTTTGTAATTATTTTGTAGATTATTTTGCTCTTATATTGTTAGTTCTTCCTATTTTGTTTCCCAACTCCATATGGTTGCTTAGATAACACAATTTAACTAGGTGGGAATAAATTTGAGGTAGGACTAAAAGACATTCGCAAAAAAGAAGCATACATTTCAAATATTAGTATTATCTTGTAAATAGAAAAGTAGTTGTAAAGCCTTAATACACTTTAGGTAAACAATCAACTTTCTTATTTATGAAGTACATACTTGATTCTTAATGGGTTTTGATTGAAGTAACTTTAGAGTTTATGAAGTACATACTTGATTCTTAATTCTTCAAAATGAAACCCAATTAGTACAATATTGTAACAATCAAGCTTGCACTAGGCATGATTTGTTTGAAAGAACTCGTGGACTGAAATAATTATAGGATATGCACAATTGTTTTTGTTGAAACTTTCAAGCAAATGCAATTGGCAGACGTAATATGAATTGCTGCAAATTTTTGAGAGCACCCTTGATGCCTAGAGCTAGAGACAAAGCATGTTACAATTCACTAAAATCCTTTGTTCTATCTAAGGTGGTGTTATTGTTGTATAATCTCCATATTAATGATATCAAGTTTTCACAATTTATATTGTAGTTTAGTATAATTTCTGGATTAGATTGTGTTGGATCTTTTTGCATCAACGTTTCAGATCACACTCTGAGATCCATCATCAGAATAGAAGAGAACAAGAAGAGAAGGGCGTAATATTCTACGGTTTTTTATGATACCTGCAATTTACTCATTCCCATGGTGATAATTGCAGCGATGGATAAATGATTATAGGTTTATAGATCAAGAATATATATAGATTTTTTTTTAACAAGTTATGAATATTGCATTTTAAGTTGAGTCTATGTATAATAGGAATTTTTCAAAGAAATATTAATTCTTGAATTTGAATACGAGCACACATAGATGTTTTAAGGATTTTCAATAATTTTCCAATAAATAATAGAGAAATAAAATTAGGTCTTATAGAATTAAGTCTTATGACTTAAAGGTTAGGACAAGTGTATAATGCTAGACATACACAAGGATAATTTTAAAGATTGGTTAAATTTTAAAACTAAGGAAAATTTCAAGATAGGAAGGCCTGATCATTAGGCTCTAATACCAAATGTGATGTTACTTTTTCTCTTATGGTTATTAGGTATTAACAGTGGATTTAATATAGCAAATATTAGAGTTAATATAATTTACAATATGCAATGTTATCCAAACTAAATGTGAATAATTAGTGTAACTACAAGCATGGTACAATTAAATAATTAACATAATAAATGGAATTACACCACCACATCTAGATTAATCATATTAACATCAAAATCATATAAATAATATTCCCAATATTATCAAATCAATGGTTCTCAATACTTATCTCAAGGTCATGGAAAGGCTGCTATCTAGAACTCAGAGGAATGGTTATAGGTCTAGGTTTTTTCTCAACACAAACACCTTCAGAGGAACCAGTTCTTGCACAGAACCAACCTACCTTCACGGCATAAACACAACCCTGGCCAAGACACTCTTGGGTATACACTATACCTCAAGTTGGACACACACTGTGTGCCCCTTCTTTAAATGTTTAAATGCCCACCATGACCCTAACCTTCACTCCTTCAAGTGCCCTTTTAATTTCTCTTTCATTTTTCTCTTCGCTCCTTGAATGTTCTCCCTCCCTTTTCCAAATCTCACATGAATGATTTATATATCTTTTTAAGGGATGATTTCCAAACCATCACACCCTTTCATAAAGGTTGTCCTTTAATAATTGTTTAAATAAATAATTATTATTCCCCTTTTAAAGAGTATTTATACATATTCTTTATTAATATTTCTTTTAACCAAAGGATCATAATATCCTTTATTTTCTATCTCCCTTTTGATTATAAAGGGTTATTTCATAGATTTCTCTTCTCTTGGGGAAAAAGTCACATAACACTCAAAGATAGGAAGAGGACTAAGCTTTAAAATAGAAATAATAACTATCTAAACCAAGAGTATAAAAACCAAATGTGAACTCTACGTCCAACAGCTTAACTGCTCATAATAGAAACATGGTCTCTAAACAGTTCAGTTATAATTTAATCCCGCTACAGTTAGACTCCTCCTTGTTGTCTTATTGACATGTAAGATCAATATTAGGTGACTCACAGATTGATCGGTAAATGATCACCTTTGTTTCCTTCTGAAAGTTTCACACCCCAGTCAGTTGACTTCTTTGCAACAGTCTATAGTCCTTATGCTACGGGTTGAGAAACCCATTGTTGCGGGCTGATAATCCTTCTTGATGCAAATGTTAGTCTTATTCCTAAGGCATTCTTATTATTAACAATCATAATTTAAACATAAAATATTACTAATTTCATAGAAACTCATGAATTCATACATACACATATCAACATAACATGTTTCTATTTCCATATGATTAAGACTGCTTAAAAGTATATAAAAGGTATAAAAAGTTTTGTTAATGTCTTGAAACTTTTCAAAAAGAGATGATGAAAAGTATAAAACAGTAAAAGGAAAACTAGCCATTTATCAATCCCATCATTCCCCCCAACTAAATTTATTGCTTGTCCTCAATCATTTTTAAGGTTGAAGGTTATATTGCAAGGCCATCTCTCTGAAGTCCATGACACAATCCACTCCTTTACCCTGCTTCAAATAAAAATCTTGTTGATCTGCGATCTTTGCCAATCTTTTGTTCTCTGTTGTTGCACCTTCCTCTCCTCCTCCCTATCCAATGTGGTATGGAGAACAGGAGGAAGGGAGGATGAAAGGTAAGAGGGAGCCAAGAAATTTTGTTCTTTAGGGTAGTTGTAATGTATTTATGTGATCTACCAATTATTGTTGCATAATTATAGATAGAATTAAGATCCTTCTTCTTAAGCTTTGGTGTGAGTTCATTCCATATACCTTGGGTAAAGTTGAATGACTCTCTGATTGTTCCTGCTACTAGCCCCTTCATTCTCCTATAATCCTTTTCTCTACAATCAATTTTTTTTTATGTAACTCCTTTATTCTCTATGAGGTCCAACCACTGGTCTACTACTGCATTTGGGTCTATTGCTTCTTCTCTTAACTACAGAGGGAGTGATTTCTCTCTCCTAATATTCATGTAGTAGCTTCGCCTTTGGTGTTCATTTCTAATTTAGGAAGGTAGAGCTTCGATCTGAACATTTCCCACAAATATAAGTGGGTTCCATGCAGTATCATATGAAAGAACCAAGTTGTGTAAATAGAACTCATATAATTGATCTTGCATTTTTGGTGTAGACCATTGAAAAGTTTTTAAAAACAAAGATCTTGAATTCATGGAAATAGAGGGATTAGTAATTATTTGACTGAACTAGAAACATAAATTTTTTTCTTACAAAAACAGAGTATATACCCTAGTAGGAGGTTTGTACCTCATTAATTGAACTATCTTATCTGCCAGTTCATCAATTTTCACCTTCAATCTTTTTATCTATGTTTCTTGCTTCTCAATTTCTCTGGAATGTGTGGATATCAAATCTATTTTTTCCTTTTCTTTCTGGGAAAACTCTTTTGTTTTATTCCATAGCTCGATGCCAAGTGACACAACAATAGGAACTATGGGGGTTCTTATGTATCCAATTGAGCTCTCAGGGTCTTGGTCCTTTTTAATATTTTCAATTATGACAAGTTGTGCCAATAATTCTAACTTTGATCCCTAACCAAATATCTGGAGTTTTTCTTCTAATTCTTTAATCTTTGCATCCCTTTCACTATCCCTATTGGTATGCTTTTAGTTGATCTTCTAAATGTTTGATTATTTCCAAAGCCTCTTCCAGTTTTTTGCTAGTATTTCTTTCTTCCAAAAAGAATTATTTTTCTATCTCCAAAAACTACTCTTCTTCTACCTCTTCTCTGAACACAAACCCATATGAAACAAGGCTCTTTGGAGATCTTATTTTCTTTTTTAGCAACAAAAATGACTTATGAATCTGATTCAAATGTACTTCTCATGAAAAGGGGTTGCACAACTAGTATTTTGGTGTCAATATCAGGAATATTTCACTCAAAATTTGTATCAGTATTAATCATAACAACATATTTTTCTTTTTACCTTTACTTTTTGCATGCCCTATTTTCCTTAGGCAATGTGATTGCCTTCTTGATGGTGTAGACCTTCTTTGCTTCTTCACAGATGGAGAGGTAGAGGCCACACATTTCCTCTTTTGTGGCTTAGTAGGGATTTTTTGTAGAAGCTTGAGTTTATGTATCGTCTTCAGCTACGGGCTGCTCAACAAAGGCTGCAAGTTGAGTTTCTTGCAATAACTACTCTTTAGGTTCATCGATGTTGAGTTTCTTGCAATAACTACTCTTCAGGTTCATCTATGTTGCAAGTAGGTGTTGTAGCAGAGGAATCAGAGGGTATTTCTCCCTCTATTGTAGCCATAGTAGGTTCTTCTACTTCCTGTTCCTGACCCCTTCTTCTACATTTTGTACTGGAATAATGTTTATATTGTTGTTGTTGAGAAAATATTCCCAAGATACACTGGGAAATTGAACCCTAAGGCTTCTTTTGACAAACAAAGTGACTAAATAGAATTGAGGCAAAGCCAACTGATTCCTTTTCCTCTTATATTCTAATGACATCCTTTTTAACAAATTATACAAAAAATTTAGAATATTTACCAATCTTTAATGTCGTAAATGATGGAGAAGCTTGAAATTCACTGTATATAATAATATGATTGTCTTCTATCACAAGTTAAATATCTAATAATGTGTGAAGCTACAATGGCCCAAATCCAAGGTAAAGATAAACATTATGTATCTTGTGAGGAGGAATCCAAATTCTCTCTAAGCAAGGAGAATTCATTTATGGCTATGATTGTGTCTACCCTAACTAGAAATTCTTCTCCAACCCTCGGAAGAATTGTCACCTCTACAATGGCCGCCTCTAATGTAGCCACCCTTAATCTCCTCACAATTGCCTCATCATTTTGCAAGATGCTATCAAATTTTTGGGTCATAAGCTCATTATATTTTGTGAGTCTAAGGAAATAATCTAGCCAACCTGCCTACTAGAAGATAGGCACACATTGTCTAATCCTCTAATATAAAATTATGAGCTCTAGGCTCTCTCCTTATTATATCACCTCCCATTATAATTTCACCAAATTTTTTTCTACTTTTCTCTGTGTACAATCACCTAATTCTACTATTTCTTTACTATGCTTTGTGTTATCACCCAATTCTGCTTTGAATACTTCTTCTCTACTGTGAATTCTCATTTCCTTGATAATGACAAAAAAATAAAAATAACTAGACCTTTTGGATACTCCTCCCCCCAACTAAGGATTCTAATTGTTTGTAATCAGTAGGTATGGATAGGGCATTGATAATAAATATTAAGCAGTGAAATTTGAAACATGAAGTTTAAATGTGTACATGAATTATAAATATTTACAAAATTAGCAAGCTTGAATGTTAATTATGAGAGTTAATTCAAGAAGTATCTATTGACATGCTTGTGAAATGAAAGATGGTGCACGTGAAATTTGTTGAATACTACCATGCAGCATGGGAAAAGATTTGAAATTATTTGAGGTGATGGCTAATGACTGTAGGTGGTCGTGGTTTAAAGAATAACTTCAACGTGAGTATAGCATGTGGCAAGAAAGTGGGAATGGTGAGAAAAAGATTATGAAAAGTACATGATAGATAAGTGTAATTTATTGCATGGTACAGGAATGCAAAAAGTGAATATTGATTTCTATGTGTTGTGTTATGAAAAAGTTGCATGAAATGAAAATTAATGATGGTTGTTGAAGGCATGGGTGATTTTATGGTTGTGCAAGTGCTACGGGTTGTTGATGAAATAAGTCCCTTCTAAATTATATGCCTTGGAGCATGATGTTGTAGGTCTCGTGAGCTCTGTTGCAAATCTAGAAAATGAATACTTCTAAATGTCATGTGTGCAAGTGTTTGCATGTAATAAGTGTTGTAGAATTATCCCTGGGCAAGAGCAAGAGGCAAGTTGGGTATCTCATCTGCTAATTCCTTTGATGTTGTGCTAGTAACCATTGATGAGTTGTGTAAATTTGGTTCCAATTGATGTTGTAGTGTTCATAGGAAATCACCCTTGTACAGTGGTCATTTATAAAGCTTCAACTAATGACCATTGACCCCAAAAGTGAAAACCTTACTGCATCAAATGTTATGAGTTGAACTACTCCATTTGGGAAAATAGTCTAAATTTCATATGGCTTGAGCCATCTAGTCTTCAATTTCCCTATGTAATCCTTATACCTAGAATTATAGAGTAAGGCCCAATCACCTACATTAAACTATTTTTTCTTGATAAACTAATCATGCTTATGCATCCTCTATCTCTAGATTATTTCAATATGGTGTATTGCTTCCATGTGTATCTCATCCAAAGCATTAAGGTTATGCAACCTCTCCTTTGGGTTGCAGATAAATTCATTCCCCATTGTATTGTTCTCAGAGTTTTCTATTCAAATTCTATTTGAAGTACTGCCTTTTTTCTATACACCAATTCATATGGTGTGAAGCTTGTTTTTGTTTTCCAGGTTGTCCTATAAGCCAAACTGCTTTAGGTAACCTGGCTACCCAATCCTTCTTGTGGAGTTGCACTATTTTTGTAAGAATATTTTCTAATTCTATGTTAGTGAACTCTATTTTACCATTAGCCTAAGGGTGATAAGGTGTATATTTACCATGTTTGATCTCATATTCCTGCACTAACTTGGAGATCAAATCTGAGGTAAATTGTGGACCTTGGGTTGTCACTATTTCCCTGGGAACACCATATCTTGTAAATATATCTTCATGGAGAAATTTAGCAACATTGCCATCCCTTGCAAATTGCAAGGCTTTGACCTCCACCCGTTTTGTAAGATAATCAGTGCATACCAATATATATTATTTGTTTTCAGATGTTGGAAATATAGGACCAATAAAATCCAATCTCCATTTGTCAAATGGTGCAATGAGTAGTTGTGGTGGAAGTGGCATTTCATCTGTTTTAGTAGGTCGTCGCATCCTCTAACATTTGTCACACCTCCTTGTGTACTTGACTGGATCTTTATGAAGTGTTGGCCAATAATAGATAGTATTCAATATTTTAAGAGTTGTCCTCTTTGCTATAAAATATCCACCAAAAGGTTCATCATGGCATGTTTTGATAATGTCATAGACTCCATCCTCCCTCATGCACCTCATCATTATATTATCAAGCCCTATATAAAATAGATACTCAGCTACCCATGAATAAGGAAAACTTTTTTGAGCTAAATGTCTCTTCTCCCTTGGTGAGAGATGTGGTGGTGTTTTCCCTGCAACTAGATAATTGGCTATGTCTACATACAAAGGTGTATATAGAGAAAGGGAAAATAAGTTCTCATCTAGAAATGAATCATCTACAACATCCTCTTTTGATTTTCTTTATAGTCTGGAGAGAAATTCTGCTACTAGATTAGCCTTTCTTGGTTTTTCTACACTGGTAATATCAAACTCCTGAAGTAGTAACATACATCTCATAATTTTTCCTCCAACTATTGGTTTATTCATTAAGTATCTGATTGTTGTATGATATATGTGAATGAATACAAAATACCCTGTGATGTAGTTCTTGAATTTATTGATTGCATAGACCACTGCTAACATCTCCTTTTCATATACTATGTAATTGAGCTTTGCCCCCTGAAGGTTCTTGTTGATATAGTAGATGGAATGATCTAGATTTCCTTCTTTCTATACTAACACGGCTCCAATTGCATAATCAAAAGCATCGGTGTGGATATGAAAAGGAAATGTCCATTTTGGTCCTCTCAACATTGGGGTCTTTGTAAGTGTTTCTTTAAGTGCTTCAAAGGCATATTGACAAACAGGTGTCCAATTAAACTCCACATCTTTAGATAATAGGACAAATAGTGGTGTTGTAATTTTACTAAAGTCTTGTATAAATCTCTTGTAGTACCCTACATGACCAAGAAATATTCTAACATTCTTTTATTTATGAGGTACAAACATTATAGATATTGCCTTAATCTCACTTGGTTCTACTTGGATCCCCTTATGGGACACAAAGTGTCTTAAGACTATTCCTTTTGTCCTCATCATGAAACGGTTTTCATAACTCAAAGATAGGTAGTGATCTTGACATCTTTGCAGTACCTTCTCCAAGTTAGCAAGTGCTTCCTCATAGGTATTCCCATAGATTGTAAATTCATCCATGTAAACTTCCATGGAGTCATGAGAAAAGTCTGAGAATATACTCAATACTTCCCTTTAGAATATGGAAATTGCATTGCATTGCCCAAATGGCAAGACAAAGTAAGCATATGTACCCCAAGGGAAAGTAAAGGTTGTCTTGTCTTGGTCTTCTGGAGCTATCTCGATCTAATTATATCCACTGAACCCATCCAAGAAGGAGAAATACTATTTTCCTAGTAATAAATCCAACACTTGATCAATGAATGGCAAGGGGAAGTGGTCTCTTATGGTTGTTGATTTAACTCGTGGTAATCAACACACACTCTCCATTTTCCCCCTTCTTAGGTACAATTACTAATGGAGATACCCACTAACTATCAAAGATTGGATAAATGAACCCTACATCAAGTAACTTTTGTATTTTTTCCTTAACTATGTCATAGACAGTTGGGTTCATTCTTCTTTTGGGTTTCCTCACTAGTTTGTAGCAACCATTGATGTAAATTTTGTGCATGCAGGTTTGGGTATATTCCTTTCATATCATGGGAATCCCATGCAAATTTGGTTGTGTGTGTTTGAAGCACATTCAATAGTGAAGACTATTGTGCAGCAATCAATTGATTGTTTACATTTAATGTCTTACCTAGTGTAATCTCAACTATCAAGGTTGATGTTTTAACGGAGGTAATATCAAGGCCTGCTATGTTGGGACTAAAATTATTTGGCAATAAGGTATAGAAAATTTGAGATATGGACTCAGATGTATTGGCAGGGATTGCATTCTGCAGAGGCTCTTGTAAATATGTTAAACAATAATATTGTTGTGGGTCCCTACCATAGTTGTTTTACATGATGTTTGCAAGCAGTTTATCTTCATCTTGGAATTCCAACATAGGACCATGTTCAATGGTAATTAATGTTTGTAATGATTATTGATCATCCTCATCTAAGGTAGGCCATATAGTTTTCTCCAAATTTGTATGTGGTTGGGCAGGTGGATAAAGGACTACCTTTTTTGTTACATTTCCATTGGAAATGATCATGTTATCATATCTACAACCTATGAAGGCATTTGCAGTAGCCAACCAAGGTCTCCCTATAATTAGGGGGTACCTTGAAAGATTTTCTTTGGGTTGTGTTAGTGAACAGATTTTCCCTTATGGAAATGCGTCAATTATTAACTTCATAGCCCATTAAAATAAGGACAAAGTTACTAACACCAAGGAAATATCACAATTTCATTTGTGACTTTCCTCTAAAATTTTATCGAGGTACAACTCCCTCAAAGGTTACACATTACTAATAATAGGTACGCTTTTAACTAAAAAGCGGGAAAGGTGAACTAACATTGCCCCATAACCATGAAATCAATGTGATAAACTAAATAAAATTATTAACCTCCTAACACAAAGGCCAGAATTATAATAGCAAATAAAATAGTTTCCTAAAGAATCAACTTTTATCTCAGAGCAAGTAAATGTAACACAATGAAGCTTTCATTCACAAAGGATGAAACTCCAAATATTGCCTAAGCATCACAAACTCATTTAATATGGGCATTGCATTCACAATTCAATGTTCACAAACACCAAGTATTCTGAAATCAAAACAAATTCAAAATGTTCCTCCATTTCTTTTATATCACAGTGTAATTTAGAAAATAGAATTCGTACCTCTCAAAAGTCCCTTGAACATAAATTTATATTTCCCCAATCTTGAATCTCAGTTGTTAAAGTAACTACCATCTTTTTAATGTTCAGTGGTTTCATAAACCATTAGCTAATTTTAAGTAACCCAGCTCTGAAGAACATTTATGACTATTTTTAGATAAGTCATAATTACATTACTCTTTTCTATTTGATTTCGATAGGCGAATGAAGCATTGTTGCCTGTATGTCAGCCTCATGGCTTAATGTACGTGTGGGTGGCATGCAACCTTCAAAAAATTTATTTAATACATATATACTTCTAGAATTATGCTCATGTGAATTGCCTTAGTAAAGGACGCCACTTGAATCTAAAGCTTGTTAAACTTGATAAATTAATGTAACTCCATCACATAACTAGCCACCTTCATTAACTTCTAGAGCAATATTATTGTCTTTGTGATTGCTAGCCATTCCCAAGAAAATATTTGATATCTTTCTCCTACCACGTAATGCCCTGCCAAGGAACCCAGAGAACAACACAAAAGTAACATAATAACCGAACAATTTTAATTTTTTTAAACATTCAATTGCAACCAAAGTACAAAGAAACATTAATACATATATATATTCTCAAGATTTTGTGACAACACTACTTAAACATTCACAAGTAAGATCATCACAACATAAACCAAATTTAAATAACATAAGGATAAATCATATTAATAATGAATGGTTCAATCCCAAAATCACTATATAGTCAAGTTACAACAAATAAGATTATGACAAATCTCGTTACAACATAATATCATTATAATAAGTTCACTCTTACATATCAAGAGTGTATACAATATAGATGAAGAATATATCATATTTGTCAACCTCGTTCATGAGCACACTCAGCGTCCTACTTCACGAACAATATAGAATTAGGAACTTGTCACATGAACAATATTATCCAAGTACAACAACATCTGTAAGGGGACCCAATGGAGGATATTGCACGTTCCTCCCAACTGAGTGGTACCCGAAGGTCCACTCCCTCCGTGCTAGGAGATAATATCAGGTCCACAAAGATATACAAATAAGAAGACAAAACATAACATTTACATGGCTTGACGTACACATCATAACATAAGGACAACTAAACCACATAAAGACAAATAAAGCTTCCAGAGACAACAGCTTTAACAAGGGTAACTCCACACAAGAGACTACACAACATGCATTAGGAAAAGAGTGTCATCACATGGTTTATATTAGGTTACCCTGGTGAATCTTCCTAGATTACCGGCCCTCATACTGAGTTACCCTGGCAATCTCTAACGATTCTCAACCCCTAAAAAAACTCATGTGGAGTCGTACTACCTTTCAAGAAGACAACGTAGACGACCAAGCCATTGCAAGCCATCTCAACCTACCCTTAATCTAAACAAGCATTAAGGTTTTAGGCGAGGCAAACAATTATCTGAATTATTACATGAACACTACCCAACCCCTAGTACTTTAGTTAGGTTTTCATTGAATTACAAAACTCGCGATAGGTTACCCTAGTTACCTCTTAGCGTTCTGCCCCTATTGAAAGCCACTCTTCCTAATGACATAACTCAACATCAATTACATGGGATAGCAACCAAGCACACAAAACAAAACCACGAATGTGAACATCTCAATCATGACATAGACCAAAATCTCCAAAATGCCACAAAGATGACAACAAATTGTGCAGGGCTATGCTCCAAACAAAATTATAGTAATTGAACCTCATGTATAATCGTTAAAAGCTTACATCACAATTCAACTTCCCTAACCTTTGGAAGTAAAAGAACTCATAACTCGAATGTTTACTCATATATTATAAACAATGCATTATGGTTCATCTTATACTGTCATCAAGACTTCACGGACTAGAAATCATAAAAGATAGTTCATTGACTTGACTTAAGGTTCATTTAATTATCTCACGTACATACTATAGATTCCATTTATCTATTGTATACAACTATTCATTTTGAATAATCATTCAAAACTCCATTCCATAATGCTTTAAACATTAAGATCTTTCAATAATTAATATCCATACGCATGTAAAGCGTAGTTAAAAGAAAAAACATTTACAAGAGGGATAGAAAAAAAATCTAAAACTAACAGTTCAACTGATATAAAAGATTTTACACTATACGATCATTCCAACATGTTAACTAAAGTTAGCATGCTTGACATGCCAAAAAGATAACAAAAACTACGACTGTTATAAGCTTAAGCAATATTCATGCAAAGCATCGACTAAAGTAATATAACTTAAGCAAATTTTTAATTAAAGATCATTGAAGATAAGAAAGGTGTTCACTCCTCTTAGCATCCCATAAATTACCATTACAGATTCTCTTTCATTTTCAACTATATGTTTTCAATGGTCGACTTAACTTATTTCAGCGCCGGTTCAATACTTTGCACAAATTTAGGAGAGACAAAACTGAATTGTTTGGCACGTAGGGTAAAATCATTTATCACATGTTAACTGGATTAATCACATACATGCTCTAAGGGTAAACTAGCGACCTTCATGAGATAAAGGCGAATTCAACATGCAAACAAATATGACACATTCAATGGATCGGCGGCTGTTTAGAGAATCAGATCTCAATAACACAGATACCATCAATAGAAGACTACATCTACAGCGAATCTTTTATGATACGCAGAAGTTAAAGATAGTAACGTATACGCATTTCAAGCAGCACAAACAAACATCGATCTGGAGTTATAAACTCAAGCGGATTCCAAAAGAATTCAAAAATTAAAGATAACATAAGCTTGATACCAGCGCCAATCAAAATCAGACAGGAGTAATAGAAATTCTCCAAACGATTTGGCTCAGAAAATGTCTTAAGAGATGAAGTATCTCATGTTTCTGTTTTAAATGTTTTCAATCTATAAAGGGTTGGCGACTTCAATAAAAAGTAGTAGCAAAACAAATCTTGCGTGACTCTCACCAAGGATAATCGACACATTATAGGCAATGCAAACCCTACGTTTGACATCAGCACAAAGGCTTCAGAAAAGAAATTTAACTATCTAGCCTAAGTCGCGGCTAAAGGAGACTTCTATATATTACACAGCCAAAAACAAAGTATTATATAATCTCAAACAAATTGATTTGGTATATTGATTCTCCTTATGTATTTAAGTTTTTTCTTCAGATCCAAGATTTTTTTTGTATTAATGATATGTCAAACACAGTGAGTCACGTTAGGCTGCCCCTGCTGCCATGAGTGTATGTGTAAAGTTTCTCCCTTGTGGACGAGCACCATTTCCTCCTTGAGGAGCTTTAAGAACTTACTCTCCGCAATCTCCAACGAGGATACCACCTGCAAGGCAACATTGAAGAAAATGAGTCTTTTATTTGACTGAGTAAGACACCTCCGAACCCCACTGTACTTGTCCTCATTTCTAGCTTTCCATATAATCCACAAGATTTCAGTTGACAGAACAAACCAGAATAAATGAAGTTCTTTGCTCAATTTAAAATCAAAACCTAGTAGGATTTCTTTCCAATTGATATTCTTGTTTGAGCTCCAAGAAACATAATCATTCCAGAACAAATTCCAAATTTCATTAACATACAAGCACTCAAAGAATATATGAGAAACAGTTTAAGGTACTTTGCAAATTTGACAAATATCAACATCAGCATTCTTTAATTTAAAAGGAACCTTTTGCAACATAACAAGCCATCTAAAAGAGGTTTTTTTTTGGCATCAATTCCATTATGCCACTGATAAAAGAAGGCCTTTTGCCAATCTTTATTTTCAAGGTTAGTTTTCCAGACTTTATTAAGATAGTCAGTGGGTGTAGAGGAGTTAAGGATCTCTTTATAAATAGTCTTAGTTGTGACCTCCTGCAAGGGGAGAGTCCCCTTCCACCGGACGTCCACAGTTTCATCTTTCCATGTTTCCACTTGGAGACCTGTAGGCCAACCCTTCCAAGCATCTTTTAAAATAGAATAGGTCCTGACATTAGAAGAGGGTAATCCATAGACCTCTCTCAACTAATCCCAACCAACCAGTGAATCATCCTTGACAATATTGTAGAAAGTTTTGATGCCCAATTGGTTCCACTTCTTTGTTGAGCAGCCTTGTAACAAGGCTAGAGGTTTACCATTGTGTTCAAAATTCCACCAAATGGACCTACCGGATGAATCAAGTTGTTGTTAGGACCAGTTACGAGAGGACTAAAGAAATTATCCCTTATAGCTTCCCAAGCCTTCCAAATGCTTCTGAAGACCAATGAACCTGCAAGCACTATTGGGTACTTGGTGATGAGGAGATCACTGAAAGGCGATGCCTTCCAAGACTTTGCCAATTTGGGGACAACCTGTGAAATGTTATTCCTGATAAGAACCTTCCAGGGTTCATTACCATCAAGGGCCTTGATGACTCACTTTGCAGCTAAAGCCACACCATGCTTTTTTAGATCCTTAAGGCCTAGACCACCATTGATTTTGTCCAAACAACACCACTTCCACTTTACAACATGTAATTTCTTCTTGCCTTTCCCATTGGACCACAGAAACCCTCTGATTTTCTTTTGGACCTCATTGACTTGATAGTTATTAAAGAACCAAACTGAGGCAAAATAGAGAGAGTAGGAGGACAAAATCTTTTGGCAAACCTGCATCCTACCAGCAAGAGATAGATAATGCCTACTCCACCCATCCAACTTCTTGTCAATCTTGGCTTTTAGCCACTGCCACATTTCCTTTAGGTTGGGTGAAAAAGAGAAGGGAATCCCCAAGTACCTTATCTTCTTTTGGGGGCCCCCCCACTAGATGTTAAATTTCTGTAGCCAACTAGGAGGGGCCTTAAGCCATCCTAGTAATACAAATTTAGCTTTTGAAATCCTAGCCCCAGATGCTAGGCAGAATAGTTCAATTTTGGCCATTAGATTGTATAAGTTCTCTTCTTCAAGCTCCACAAAAATAGATGTGTCATCAGCAAACTACATATTTAGGAGCTCACTATTGTTAGGCAAGATCACCTCTCTCACTTTAGGAGAAGCACAGTTGTCTCTAAGTAGATAGTGAAGAGCATCTGATGCAATAACAAACAAGGCAGGGGCAATGGGACACCCCTGCCTAATAGATCTTTCCAACTGAATAGCTTCAAACCTAGAACCATTCACTTCCACCAAAGCAGAAGCATCAGTAAGGAGGGTGCTAACCATTTTAGTAAATTCATGTGGGAAACCAAAGGCTTCTAGAGCCATTTTTAAAAAGGGCCACTCCACTCTATCATAGGCCTTCTCAAAGTATAACAAGAGCATTGCCACATTTTGTTGAGACCTCTTGGCCCAATCTAAAGCCTCCCAACTAGTGATTAAGTTTTCAAGGATATATCTCCCTTTAATAAACCCAGTTTGAGTGGAGTTTATGAATTTGGGAAGGATATTGGTTAGCCTTAATGCTAGAACTTTTGCAAGAACTTTGTAGGAGACATTCAAGAGGGTAATAGGCCTCTAGTTTTTAATCAGGGTTTTGTCCCCTTCTTTAGGTAGTAATTTTATAAGGCCTTGGTTGATGCAAGGACCCAAGGAACCTTTAGTAAGGACCTCCATGTAGACCTGGTGGAGGTCCTCACAAATCCAATCCATAAAAACTTTGTAGAACTCCACTGGGAGCCCATCTATCCCTCGGGATTTATCATTACTCATGGATAGTATTGCCCTCTTAATGTCCTTTTTAGTTATATCAGCAGAAAGTATCTCCTTGTCCTCTTTAGAGATTTTTTCAGGCATTAAACTCTTAAGCTTGTTCCTAGCCTCCAAGCAGCTTTCTCCCTTATCCTCAGATCTGAAGAGATCTTTATAAAATAGTGTAAATTGTTGCAGAATGTCTTCTTGTTTTGTCAGTGTCACACCATTGTGGTAAATCTAGTCTATTTGTTCTTTCATGCCTTTTTCTTTAATATATCTAGATAAAGAATAATTTTGAACTTTTCTCCCCATTGCTCAGCTAGCTAAGCTTGGCCCTCACCTTAAGCCCCTAAATTTTACTGGCTTGCAGCTTCCTTAGTGAGGCTTTAGCCTTATTGAGCTCCTCATAAAGATTTTCATCTAGATGTCTATCTTGAATTTTTGTTTCAGCAACTAATAGCTCATATTGTAACCAGTTTTCTTCCCTCTTCCTATCCAAAGCCTTCTTTTTGTCAATAGTCTGGAAAATGCATCTCTAGGCTTCAACATTCTGATTCCATCTTTCTATGGGGCTAGAATCTTTCAGCATCCACCTATTGACACCCCGCAAGGTACTAACTGCATCAATACAGTCTTTGTCCCTCAACAGGCTAGTGTTAAGGATGAAGTTGTCCCTATTCTTGGGGCTGATTTTGACACCATTGTTTACGGATATCCTAGCTTTAATTGGGTGATGGTCTGAGAGAGTGTAAGGATACACCAGAACCTTGTTACCTTCATTGAAAGGCTCAAAATAGCATAAGTCCTTATTGGCATAGAACCTATCCAGCCTACTATAAATCCTTTTGCTGCCCTTCTAAGCATTACACTAGGTGAACCACACACCATTTCTTTCATGTCTCATACCCTCCAAGGGGTCAAGAATATTCAGCTTGTTCTTCATCCTAAGCCAATAATGCAATTCATTCCCTTTCCATTCCATATTGATGCCACCCTTTTTATCTTCCCTGTTCTCTATCATGTTAAAATCACCCCTATCACCCAAGGGACTTCTGGGAGTCCAATTAACCACCTCCACAATTCACTTCTACCAAGATAGTCATTTGGAGCGTAAATTGAACAAATACCAAACTTAGCATCACCCCTCTCAAAGGTGGCCCAAACGACCCTGTTGCAAGGAGAGACCCAGGAATTGGTTAGGTATGGTCTCCACTTATTGGCCACCAAGATGGCAACACCCCCTTTACCTTTTTCATGCTTAGAAGCCAAAGCTAAGGAGTTTCCCTAGATGAATTTTAGATTGCTCTCAAGTAAGAACCCCATAGCCTTGAGCTCTTGCAGCAGGACAAAGTCTTTATTTTGCTCTAAATTCAAGAACCTTTTGATCACATACTTCCTATCAAGGGACTCTAAACCCCTGAAATTCCAAGAAGTGCAACTATCATTACTGCATTTAAAGTTAGGGGTCTCTTTAGAATTCTTAAGCATTTCAAAGAACTTAATTGCAGATTCTTCATTTTCAAGTCTCTTGGGAGAGGGAACAGCCAGTACTATGCTAGTTTTCTTCCTCTTCCCTTTGATAACACCTGCACCATTCTTGCATATGGCTATGGTGCTACCTTTCTTCCTTCCTCTTTTCTTAGGCTCCTTAGGAGGGTGGGGGGTAGGCTCCCCAACACAGGTTTTAGAACTATGTAGGGCTATTTCAGAATTTTTTGCATTGTCATCCCCATTTGAGGGGGGTTTCAAACCATCACACATGTCCCCACAAGGCACAATACTGGCAAGGCCCACTGGAATTTCAAGGGTCTCCTCACCATCAAGGTTCCTAGTAGGGCTTGCAAGGTCACGGGTTAGGCAGAGGCTAGAATCCACAATTTGGGATGCATCGGTCTTGTCAATAGACCATTTCCTAACCATGTCAGTCAAGGACTTAAGGGAGTCCTCCATCAGGGAAGATTCAAATCCGTCACAAATGGTTGTGCAGGAATCCTCGCCCCTTCCAGAAATTCCCAAGATAGAGGCCTCTTTCATGACATCAAGGTTTAATTTCTTAGAGCCAAGTCCCTCAGGAATCTTGGAGGCGTGATTAGACTCAAAATTGGAAATCATATTTTTGACCATGGGGGGATTTTCACTCTATTTCTTTATTTCACATTGAGTGTTATAGATTACCATTTCTTCATCCACCATAATGCCATTAACGTATGTTTTAATGACTTCAATTTTCTTTTTGTTGTTTTGCTTTAAGTTTTCACCTTTTTTCATTACGTTTTCAAGAGCCAACTGTTGTGCATTTTTCCACCCAATGTCTACTAAAGCATTGGAAAGGGGACCGTGAGAAGTATCCTACAAGGGGGAGGGCATGCCAAGGGATGATGCAGGCACACTGTCCGACAAAGGGGAGAAGAGATTGCAGGTATCGATGGGGGAGGAAGTGTCGGAGAAAGCATCAACAATGGATGGGGAGGGAGAGATAGGGGCCAGACCCATAGGGGAAGAAACAACAGGGGGAGCCTTCGAGATGGGGGATGGCACGAAGCCCACACCAGAAACCCCCTCCTTCTCAACTGAAGAAGCCAATTTTTTGACACCATGATACGGCTCAGAGACAGGGCGAGCGCCACCGCTTCGAATCAAGGGACAATTCTTTCTCAAATGCCCTTCTTTTCTGCAAAGATAGCATGCACCAACTCCACCCAACACTTCGACTAGGCAGAAATGGAGTGTGCCTTCAATTTTAAGCCCAATATTCCTAAGAAGATTCACTCCTAGGTTGAGAGAAGCAAGAACCCTTGCATTTAGGTCTGGTAAAGTAACCTTGGGCCTATCTATCCTTATCACATTTCCAAATGGCTCAAAAATTTGCGGGACAAAGGACCAAAGATCCTGAGGAATATTCTTGATTAACAACCATCTAGGGCTAGAAAGGGCGAGGATTTCATTGCAGTTGGCACCTAGAGACTAGGACAGAACCCTAAATATGGCTTTTCCAACACTCCAATAGGGTTTTTTTAAGATCTTTACTTGCATTTCATGATTTTTGAAATAGATTAAAAAAGGCCTTTTTGAATCATTCGACACAAGGAAATTTCCACATTTAACTTTTTATACCACACAGAGTTGAACCAATTGTCAAAATATTTTCTAGCGGGGAGATTCTCCAAATCGATGGCAGCCATGAAAACTGCAACTTTGAAGAGCCTACCCCTCTCTTTGTGGATAGAATCAAGCATATCAGGGTTAGGAGCGATTACAGTGGTATCCAGAGGAAGCACACTTTGTGGTCTTCCATTAGCACCAGAGACCTCTCCTTCACCTGCTAGATCAAAGACAAATTTTTCACTTTCCATACACTTAGGGTGATCAAAGGCAACTACATCACGAAATGACTTGGGGTGGTTAATGGTATTAACTACCCCAACATCCTTCACTGCAACCCTAGAGGAATCAAGGGGGGCCGCACCCCCCTCCATGGTACCTTACATGGGTGGCAGGGCTTTCAAGCTAGATAGAAGAAGAAAAAAAGAAAAGACCAGAGGGAAACAAACACAACCCACGGAGAAGCCAGGAAAAGAAGAAAAAAAACAAAAAAAGTAGGAAATGAGGACCACACAAAGGAAGACGGAGGAGTCGTACCTTCGTGGGGGAGGGCCGAACCTCCCCCACTTTTGCGCCACTGAAACCCTCGACCAGGCCCTTAGCAGTCGCTCCGCTTGCTCGCCTTTTAGAGATCCACGTCTTTGCCCCTGCCTATGCTTTTTCCCTCGATGAGATCTTTTTCGAGCCTGGAGATTTAAATATCAAGACTCTTATGTATCAGAGGTTTCATTTTCAAATCCAAGATTTCAATAATTTACTGTAAACAAATAAAAACTTCATAACTCAATTTCAAATAAAAACCATATAGCAGAGAAAGTCTTTTCCAAGGCAAGCATATGCGTTTCTCCAAAATAAATAGAATTCAAACATCACAATATTCAAAAAAATTATTCAAGAATATGCAAACAAAAGAAGAAAACTTGTTAAAGCTTGATAGTTGAGCTGAAACAAAATCTAAAGCTACCGTTAATCCCACTTGTAACACTGGAAATTTGGTGAAGAAATTTGAACAATCCAACCCCCAAAAAATATTTTTACAACCAAAAACTGTGATAAAGCTTTTCCAAAAAAACTGTCATGCAAAACTTTTTCCAAAAACTACTACCGTGAATGAGAAATTTTTTTCCAAAAAATTGTCATGTAAACAAATTTGCATAAACAAAATCTTTAATTCCCTTCAACTACCTCACGATTTCCAAACTTGTGAGGAGAACTACGTGTGACTTTGACCCATTTGGAAGCGGGAATGTAGGCGGTCCTTGGGCGAAAGATGCCTTTGCGACCTCAAATTTGTAGGGGGAGGGTTTAGGGGGGGTAACTCCAAGGGTTAGGGTTCCTGATTGGTTTGACCTTCTCCCTTTAGTAGGCTTCAGTTTGAGGCTGAATGGGTATCAAATGGGTATGAACGAGTTAAAGGAATCTAATATTGTCTATTTAATACATAATATGCTTTCATATAATAAGAAAAGATTAACTACTTTATAATGGGTATTTGATTATACGTATATGATGGGTAAATTCCATCTCGTGTTGGTTGCATGTATCTCTTATGTGTCTATGTAATTCAACTCTATATCTATGTGTTTATGTATAGGCCTGTGTATCTGTGGATTGAGATTGTGATTCATGTTATGTATGACCCACCCAAGAGTGAACCTCCAGGATATTTGAGCAGTGATAGGCAGTCATTGAACCGTTCCAATGACCGATGTTTGGGCTACTGCTAGGGATTAGTCAACATTCACTTGGTTCACGAAGGTGAAGGTAGCAAGCTACCCTAGTTGTGATACGGTCATAGAAGTTGCATGAGTAGGGACCCATCTGTGTGGGTAACAGTAATCTGGGGCTAACCATGTATCAAGAGGGTTCACTGGTTGTCATTGGTAAGCATGAAAGTGACTGATACCAAGTGTTACTCAGGATTGTGAAGAAGATAGCTGACAATATCACTAAGGTCACAAGGTGGTATATGTCGGGATCTACTTCTTCCTAGGTGGACAGACTTGTCGTCGGTGGCCTGAAGGCGATTGAAGTCGGAATCCACTAGGTTTGGTAGGTTCACTACTTGGGGAAACCCTTGGGATGGTGGGCGGACCCACGGTGTAGTATGGGATGCACTGAATCCCCTCCCAATTGTTAGACTATATACTTAGCCTTATGGGGTTGAGGACAGGCCCATGGTGCAGTATGGGATGCACCAAATTCTCTTCCCAGTCGTCCTATGGTGCAGAAGACCGGAGGAAAGGATAGGACCCATGGTGTAGTGCACAATGCATCGATATTCTTTCTATCTGGGATGCATTTTGGACATGTCTTAGCCATTTGATGTGTTAATCAGCCACTGTGGATGTGATGTATATTGGATCTCGTCACTATGTGTATGTGATGTATGTTGGACCTTTGCATTGTGTATGTGATTCATGTTAGTGCTCATCAATACGTATTTGAGATGTATGTTGTCATTTGTTATTGTGTGTTTGTGTGTTTCGTGGAGCTCATCACTATCTATATGTGATGTATGTTGGAGCCAGTTACTAATGCAAATGTGATATACGTATGACACAATCATTGTTGAACTTGTGATGTACATATGAGTTAATCACCATTATACTTATGATCTATGTATGATCCATTCATTATTATACTAGTGAAGTGTATGAGCTAGTCAGCTTATGTACATGGAGGTATGCTCGAGACTTACATTGTGTATGATCTTTGGAATTATTGTATGATATGACCCCTTGTGAATATTGTGAATGTTTGTACACTAATGTGTTATGCCTTGCATAACCACCCCATTTTGATTTGGAACAAAATGGGTCCCCCCCTTCTCTTTTGATTTCTTTGCCTTTGTTTTTCGCTTTGCTTTTGGGATTTCTTTTATTTTATGTTTGTCTTATGGTTTTGTCTAATTTTGGTTTTGCCTCAGTTGGAATTCGGGTTTTCTTCTAAGTTCGGGATTTTCCACCCCATCTAGATTTTCCCGGATCTCGCTCAAACTCCGAATGGGCATTGTTTTTCGCGGATTTCCACATGGTCCGGATTTTCACAGATTTCCTCTTGGTCTGAATTTTTGCGGATTTCCTCCCCGTCCGGATTTTCCTGAAATCTGTCATCCCCTGTTCTTTCCGGGTTTTCCAGAATGTCACCTTCTTCACGGAAATCCGTCCTGCGCAAATTTCCCCAGAATCTGGTAAAATGTGAAGAAGTATGGAGTAGTAAGGCTAGTTAATAAATGATGATGCATTTTATGAATAATTGAGGCTATTTTGAGATCTCACATGTTGTTCCTTGTTTGATAATAATCGGATTAAGCTTCTAGTGGGTGTTTTCATGTTTATTCCGTTGGAATCCGCCTGACTCGGAATTCTCTAAAATTCCTCCCTGGCTTGGATTCCACGGGTTGACCTGAAACTCGAACTTGTTGGTATGATCATTTTGTTTGAGAATTTAACGGCACCCTTACTAACATGGGATTCATTTCAATGATGATTTTGATTATTTAACTTATATTTGTATGATCTTTACTGTGGTTTTCTTTGTTGAGTGCAGGATTAAATCATGCCAGGATGATATTTTCCAAGGGAGCTTAGTTGAGGGGCATTCTTCTGTCCAGTTGGTCATGAAAATCAGCTAAGGTAAAATTCGGCAAGACTTTTCTAGACTCTTACCGACTGGTGGCTTGGCTCTGACTATTTGAAATCCAAAGAATCAGAGTACTCCCCATTGTGCATCTTATTGGCATAGGGTTATCACGGTCTCCCCGACCTATGGTTTGTTTGGTTCAAATCTGCATTTATGTTTCCTATCGGCAAGACCCCAGAGATGTCACATCGATCAGAAATCATATGCAAGATCCATCGGCAAGACAAGGGTCATTGTCCCAGCGACATGAATTTCTTATCGGCATGAGGGGTTTCCTTCAGAGAGATGTCTCGGTGAGATCTTCAGGTCTCACCGACCGGCAGCAAAAGGCATACACTGTCAGTAAATTTTCTCTCTTCGTCAAGATGTCTCGGTGAATCCCCAAAGTTTCACCGACTACCCCACCCCCCGGAAAATACTTTGGCAGGAGTCATCTTCATTGGTGTATAGTCTTGGCGAAATCTCCATGTCTCGCCGACCGCTATCAAGAGGTGATCCCTTTGGCATAAGGTGTTATCCCCACCAAGATGTTTCGGCAAGTTTACAAAGTCTCATCGATTAAGCAAAAGGGGTCTCACACTTCAGCGTGAGTTGTTCCCTTTGTTATGTGCTCTCACTGAACGCCGGGAGTCTTGTCGATGGGGAAGGATTCGCATATCGGCAAAGCAGCATAGTGTCACCTAGAGGTCTTTCCGAAACAAGGTGTCGGTAAGACTCCAAAAGAAGCGAAGGGGATCGCTATATACTCTCGCCGAATGAGAAAGGTCTAAGCGACACGAAGGAACTTTGGCAAGAGAACCGGTGTGTCACGGCGACACAAGGGTGAACTAGTAAAGCTTTCACCGAGACATAAGATGTCTACAAGACATCTCCCCGACAAGAGAACGCTACAGCAAAGTGCTTGTAATGAAGGAATCCATTCGGTATGACTACGGGGAGGTCTTGGCGACAATATAGCCCACCAAAAGAAACCCTATGGCTTGTCAAAGGATCATGTCTTCGCCATAGGGTCTTGGCAAAGAGAGAAATTCACGCAAAACCCAAAGGGTGGAGCTCGAGGAGGACAGGAAGAGGTCGGGAAGACTCCAAGCGAATGAAAGACTTCGCTGTAAAGTCTTAGCGTATATGAAGGGTCACGCCGACAGGATGTCCCTTTGGGGGAGGACAGATATGTGCCAGGAGGTCTGGCCGACATTGGAGGTCTTACCGACAACAAAGAGGGGCTCGATAAGAGAAGGGGAGTTTGGGATAGGGTCTCCCCAACCCAGTGAAACGTCTCATCGACGTACCAGTGTCACACCAAAAGAATGAAGTTAGCTCGCCGCAGGATAAGGAGGATGTCAAGGAAACTCCAAAAGAAAACGAGGACTTCACCATGTGGTCTTGTCGATATGATAAAATCTTGCCAACGGCGGTAGGTTCACATATGAAGAAGGATATCGGTATAACCGATAGGGACTCGCCACAACCTCTAGCCGAACAAGTGAAGTCTTGTTGATAGCCGCTAGGGGATAAAATCGCATCGGGGAGACACCAAAGGTGTCTCACCAACATGTGATTGCCAAGCGAACCACTTTTGACCACCCAAGATCTTGCGTGGCCTCTGTTCCTCCAATCAGAGGAAGTTGACCGACTGACCGCCCCTGTGTAAGGAGACCAACCAGAATGCAAGCAAGATGAATTCCTTCTGAGAACCAGTGACAATGGATTAGCTCAAGCGAAATGTTCAGATCTATAAGGAGACCCAATGGTGTTTCCAGAAGAATGGTCAACCTACAGAGAAGTCCAAAATAGAAAGAAAGGTCGAAGGAAGGAAGATACTGTGACTCACAGGAACAGCTGTAGCGACTACTGGAAAAGAGGTAGATCAATATTAATGAGGATATTTTGAGCATTCAAGGAACCCCAAAAGAGTTCGAAGATGGACACGCACACAGGAGAGTAAAGGCTGCAGCTGCAAAAGATCTAAGGTTGTCCCCAACACAACTTTTTAGCATGGACAACAAGGCTTCACATTGAATGCAGTTTTGACTTTCCTCAGAAAGATCTGAGAGCCGACTCTCCTGGATGCAGATATTTTGTAAACCCTAGTGCAAGTGACAACACATTCCTGTTGGAACATTATGTATATAAGGCATTTTTGCCTCTTTGTAAAGGTTAGATCTTCCAAGGATAGCACTTCTAGATTAGAACTTCTAGGGTTAAAGAAATTTTAGACTAAAGAACTGTTTAGAGTTAGAACTGTTAGGAGTTAGTTAGTTAACAGAAGGAGAGAGAGTTGTATCTTGATTCTTAGTAATGAGAGAATCTTTTTTTTCTTCTTGGTTAGCAGTAAGGTTTTAGTATAGACTGTAATGTATTTTCTAAGTTCTCTTAGTGTAGTTGGAAACAATCTGGAGACGCAGATTCTCTATACACTGGTGATTGTGCCAGCTTTGTAAATATTGTTTATCTGTTTTAATAACAGTAGAAACAATCAGAGTTTAATCTACTTGATGTTGTGTTCCTGAATGATATTTGTCTTAAATTGATCATTTGATTTGTGAAGTCTTCAAGGAATGAAATATTATTTTGTGTTTTATTTAAATGGAAATTAAAAATTTGTTATGCGAAGTAGCACTGTGAATGAAGGAGGTTGTGTGTCAATCACAAGTTTACTTTGTTCTACAGTTTTGGTTTACAAATTCCTTGAAGTTAACAAGTTTGGTTAAGGTTGGATGAACTATTGTTTTTTTCTGTTTCAAAACTTTGACTTATCTTTTTATATTTCTTTAAAAAACCCTATTAGAGTAGGTTTTATTTCATGCTTGATCTTAGAATTAGAACAATCTAGAAGCTCAACACCAGCAGGCCCCCTTGAATATTACTGTTGCATTGACCACTGAGTAACATCAGCATAATTGAGACCCAACTACAAATACCTTGGGAGCTAAGGCATCCATGTGTTTCATTTCTCTTTCAAGAGAAGCAGAATAGCAATATTCTGCTTGCATTGTTGTGGTGCCAAAATCGCCATCAACATAATGCTTAGTAATGTTTGGTATGGACCCAACATGTTGGACAGGCTTATTGTTAGGGTCAAGTGTTGTTTGTGTTGGAAATTGAGGTGTTCTTGGTGGTGTTGGTGCATCCATGGTTGGATTTGGAAAATTATGGGTGGTTGTTGTGGATGCAAGGGATACAATTGTTGATGGTAATTTAGGTTTTGATTTTGCCATTGTTGACCCCCATGCCACTGTAATGGCCATTGGTTATGTTGGGGTGGCCATTGGGAACTATAATTTGGTCTCTGGTAATTTTGTGGTGACCATATGCCTTTTTTTTTTTAGTCAAATTAGAGGCTTCTGGCATTGGCCATTGTGGATTTTGTACATTGGTCCAAGGTTGAGGGCTCCAATTTGAGAAGTTTGAATTACTACCTAAAATTGACATATTATAGGTTAAGGGATCTTGTGGCATACCTTGTTTTGGTTTCCATGGCTTGTGTTGAGTGATTTAAAACACTTTACCTTCTTCATCTTCTATGGTATGGGACTTTTGCTTCCCTTGCTTGTCTTCAAATATACTAGCCAGCTTTTTGCAATTATAATTGATCTTCTTATAGCGGCAGTGTGGACATAATTCTGTGAGGGTTGCTTCTACTTCCTCCTACTTTTTTTTGATATGGAGGTTATCCAATTGGGTATCCAAGTGGCTAATGATGTCCTCCTTCATGCTAGATATAACATTGTTAAGATCTACCCTTGAAATTCGAGTGGATGATTTGTTAAGAGAAGGGGTCATGTCACCCCTGATCTTCTTAATGAATGACTTGGAGTAATTTTTGCATACTTTACAAATCTCATCAAAAGGTAATTGTGAGACATCCCCTGCTCCAATGAGATTGACGGCATCCATACAGTCTTCATGAACTCCCCTTAAAAACACCAATTTTAAGGATTCATCAGAAAGTTTTTTTTGATGAGATTTCTTGAGATAGAACTGAAGCCTCTCAACATAATCTTCCAATGGCTCATCCTCTCTCTATGACATCTTAAAGATGTCATCCCTCTTTCTATCTATACCTTTATAGTAATCTTTATACTTTTCCAAGAACTTTGTCTTCATTATATTCCAGTTAGGAATAGCATCTCTTCCCAACCCCATGAACCAACGTAGAGAAAAATCTTTTAGTGTAGTTGGGAACAATTTGAGTTGGTGAGCATCTATGGTGTAGTCATAGCTTCGACGTAGCACATAAAAATAAAACAAAAAGGTATTTGGATCTACCGTAACCAGTCCATAGAAGATAGGGAGTGTTGAAGGAAGTATGTTCTTCAATACAACAACCCTTTCCTAGTTGGTTATCTTTGTATCAAAGTAATGGCATGTACATGTACCACACCACTGTAACAAAATGTGGTGCATGTATATGTGTATAAATATGTACATAAAAATGTTATACAATTATAATATGATACAACTAGCTACCAGGGGTATGGCTCCTAGAGCCCTCTATGCTAGAAATGGCAGAGGTGGTTGTTGGATAGAGGTGTGTGAGTGAGATCAGTATGATCGAGACATGGACATGCTCCATGATCAAAGTCCTTGCATCTCTCCACATAACTCTCCCACTTTCTCCCTCAGGGATGCAACATGCTCTATTAGTGTGTCCTCTCGTTGTTGCTCCACTTCCAGCTCATCCCTCAGCTATTGAACTTGGGGTTGTTGGAGATCGGTAGGGTTCATCCTCGTAGCCTCTAACTACCTCCTGAGGTCATTGACTTGGCTTTGTAGAGTGTCATGTGTCTACTTAGCACTCTCAACTCGTGTCATGACTTGGTATCTCTTAGTGAGAGAAAAGAGGAGCTTTGTGCCCCTATGATCCCATTGCCCAGTCATTGCTGACAGCTTCAAAAAATGCTAAACTAGCTCTCCTCATAGGTCGTCCTCAACCACACTACATGCTCAAATAGTTGGGTGTGGTGCCCTACTATGGGTGGTTTATAGGCATCGAGGACTTGGCCCTGGATCTAGATGGTTGGGACTATCTCTGTAATGCATCAACTGAAGAATTCAAGACTCCTGTGTGAACAATACAACCATAAAAAAAGTGGATGATATCAGTACCACATCATCAAAACATATATATATATATGAGCATATAATGAAATAACAAAAAATTAAACAACATATATCAAATCAAATTAGTGCCTAGGTCCCTAGCTTGCCAGTGTGGATCCTAGGTGGAGCACCACTGGTGGAGGAAATGCTCGACCCTGTGGCATCCACGAAAGGTGGTATGACCAATTGGACACCTAGTGATGTGACCAAGACCGTGGATGTGTGTACAATGATGTTACTCACCATCATCATCTCCACCTCTCCTCCACTAGTCAATCCATCACCTCACCCTCCTCTCTGCTGCTCCTTGTTGCATCACCCTCAAACTCCTAAGCACCAACATCACGCACAAGGGAATCTGCTAGGAAAATCATGGTAGGAAATGTTGTCATCCAGCAGTTGGTAAAGCCAATTGAAACACTGATGTCATTACTCACTAGGGCCTCTGATTGATCATCCTCACCATCATCATTTCTGAGTGTGATGTCAATGATGGTCGAATGAGGATAATCCCCTACTTTGATTGTGTTGCAGTACGACCATATGTTCATGGCTGCAACTGAAGGTATGGCCTGCACCTGGTTGAACTGTCATGTAACCCGACACCAATAATATGGTACAATGATATAATCTGACTATTTGGCTAGGATTTTGTCCTATATCATCCTCCGCAACTACCTCCTATCTAACATCTAGTTCCCCATGCACCTATATGGCCACCACTGAACATTACCACTCCTAAGTTGATCAAAAATATGCTTCCAAAAAAGCATATCTCCAAAATGTCAAGCACAGACCAATGGGTATGTGTGTGCACAAGGGTTACCCTACACTAAGCCTCGAGGATACTCGGTTGGCCATGCAGGTGGTGTGCTTAAATTCTCACCTGTAGTGCCCAAAGTCATGGTAGAGATGTGTTATCACAGTTTGACCCCAAGCATAGACTTTCCTCCTCTCCTTCATCGATCTAATACAATGGATGAAGCCCAAGTGAAGGTGTGAGCCTCACCCATCAATGGCGATGCACAGTGCCACTTTCATGATCATGATAGGACATACTAGTGGCACTACAATGTGGCCTTGATCTAACCACCTCATGTAGATGTCGCTAGTGGTGCCCTCGGGGATGATGTGGCTGATACAATGTTGTTGTGTCACTTGTGCATCCTGCAATGTATGCCCCTCCTCGTATGCGACCCTCTTTCCTTGAATGGGAAGTTGGAGAATGTGGTAGACATCCTCAAGGGTCACAATCATCTCCCTTGTTAAGAGATGAAACAAAGAGGTGTTTGCATCCCACCTCTCCATCAACGCCATCACCATCAACATATGGAACCAAATCTCGGGCATGGTGTATACCCACCATAACCCGACCTGCTAGAGCAGTGTGTACTCATCGACATAAATCTATGGACTACAACTCTGACGCAATAATAACACGACTTCATCGTCATGCTCGCAGATCTTGGGCAACTCCTATAAAAACATAAAAACACTATGTTAAGGAAATGCATTTTGTTGCAGTTTGGTTGTCACTAATGTCAAAAGTTCTATGGAGAGTGTTTCAAACTGGTTGTTTAGTTGCTAGTGTCTCTGATAAATGCTCCACATTTCTCTACTAATAATGTTTTTCTTGTGTAGATTGGTGTATAGCCTTCTATTGTGTCAAGGCATGTGTGATCCAAGTTTCAAGTCATTTGAGTTACCGAAAAGGTGTTTTTGAGAGTGGCAGATTGAAGACTGTGGTGTTTCTATAAGGATGTTCTCAAAGGTGTAAAGGTTGGCTCTACATCTCTCCACATTTGAAGATATGGTTGTGTGGATCAAAAGTTAAGTTCATTGAGATGTGAAAGTGTTATATTTAAAGGTTCGTGTCAATAATCCTTCCGCGACTGGTGACAGTGTGGATCAAAATTTAAGTTCATTGAGATGTGAAAGTGTTATTTAGAAGTGACAGTGTACCAAACTGTGTTGTTCAGAGACTGGTTTCAATGTCTATTGGTTTGCGGCAGCTTGTGGCTACATGAAGTTGTGAAAGGGATATATGAGAGTGTTTTTTAATATCATGTGATGTTTGTTGATGTTCCACAAAGTGGTTTTTGGCTTCTCTAGTACAGGTTGTGGTCCAAAATGAATGTTTTGTTGGCTTGTGTTTTGTTGAGGTTGACTAAGGTATGTTGATGGTGTGCGCCACAAGTTCAAGTTTGAGTGGAGCTTAAGGAGTGGTTGAAGATGTTGTATGGTTCATGTTGACTCATGTGGGAGAAATGCAAACAATTTTTTTATTATTCTTGTGTTTTCCAATGGATGTGAAGGCTGACATACTACACGTTACATGTTTTCTTATTTATGGCTAACGTAATTTGTATTTGCAAAGTGTACGAATGTTTATAAAAGATCAAAGATGTGAAGACTGTTTTGGGACCAAGTTAAGTGTGTGTTGGGATCCGCAAGGTGTTTTCCTCTTCCTAGTGTTGTGTGTAGTCTTTTGGTTCTTTCCCTCTACATGTTTCATGTTCTTTGTTTTATCCTTGGCCGACTTATAAATGTATTTTTTGTTGTAGGTCGACATGTGAAATGTAATCAATGCAATATCATGTATAAATTATAAACATAGTTAATATAAGGTGGTGTGTTATGATTATTATGATTGGGTAAGTGACTGAAAGAGAAAGAGTAGTTGTGATAGATCCTATCTAATTTCATTTGATCATATCCCTATGACAGAAGGCATGTGACAAAGTGTACTTAATTGTTTGTTGGAGGCAGTGAGCTGAAGGCAATAGCTTTTTAATTGATGAAAGAAATGAGCTAGTAAGCAACTAAGAAGACACTTGGAGAGTTTGTAAAGTAGAACTACAATC
Organism: Sequoia sempervirens; assembly: GCA_007258455.2. Classification (NCBI taxonomy): domain Eukaryota; kingdom Viridiplantae; phylum Streptophyta; class Pinopsida; order Cupressales; family Cupressaceae; genus Sequoia; species Sequoia sempervirens. The sequence goes on along the minus strand of VDFB02282991.1, from coordinate 449,775 downwards.
ATCAAAAGAGAGTAAGTTTCATTATCAATTTCAAAAAGTGGAAGGATTGTCATTATGTAATCATTCTTGAGTGTGTACTTAGATCAGGGAGTTGTAGCTTCCTTGGGTGTAACCCTAAAACTGTGATCAAGGAGTTGTGGCTTCCTTAGGTGTAACCCTAAAACTATAATTAGGGAGTTGTAGCTTCCTTGGGTTGTAGCCCTAAAACAAAGTTGTAAATTTTGTTCATGTTGTGAGGTTAAATTACCATAGTAGCTCCTAGCAGCTTTTCTCACCATGGTAATTCCCTTGTGGGGTTTTCCACATATATCTGGTGTTGTGTTGTGCATTATCTTTCATGTTCTTATTTATACAATAGGGTTTAAAGTATCTAAGTGTTTCAAAAGATTTGAAATTTGATAGAATACCAATTCACCCCCTCTTAGTATTTCAGTATGTTTAACACATTTCTACTCTACATCTTCTAAAATTTTATCTTTGTCTTTGAGACAATAGCGCGTTGTTTAGACGTATGTGCAACATGCTGATGTGTGAGGCCTAATTGATCAACAACAACACACAAGTTAGATGCCAATGTGATAAACGAACTCCAATGCGTCAATAGGGCACTAGTGCGTCAATTAGACGTCGTCGCACCAATTGGATGCCTACACTACTCACGTTTCTACAGCTAAAAAATGACAAGTTAGGGGACAAATTTCCTCGTACCTCATCTAGTGGCTCGCCCCTCTCCATGGTGGTCTGCAAATTCTCGATCCTCAAAAGTCGTAAGTCTCATCTACAAGCCATTTTGCTGAAAACTCTCTCAAAAAGTCAACAAAATCCTTGTAGTGAATAGTGAAAAATACCTTCAATGGGCCCACACTGAGCATATATAGGCAATTTTTTTCCCATTTTCATAGCAAAATTTCCCTTTCACACCTTCCTATTTTCACCCACCTCGATGGGGGAAAAACAAGAGGGAGCATATACTCACTTCTTCATCAAAATTTTCTTTTGACTCACGAAAGATTTTCTTAAGCATTCTTCTCGCATGGTAGTTTCTTTCGTTTTTTAAATTGGCTCGTTTTTTAGTTTTGCAATGTCGAATTTCACATCAAATGTTGTAGTTTCTTGTTGGGCTCAAATATTGTGGGCATCATTAGTATCCGCCTGCTCGACTTCTACGGCCTCTACAATATCCTTTTTTGTAAAATTATAACAATTTCAAAATTAACATGTATGACTTTTTAACTACTTTAGTGCTGATGATTTTTCCCAAAAATTAGCTCACTAAAGTGGTAGAAAAATGTAGCGTCGTAAAATTACACACTTTATTAATTTCACACTTACACATTTAGGCCCGCCTCATTTTACAGAAAAATCCTATAAGTTGGAATTTCATGATTTTGACTTCATAGGTGACAGCGATGAAGCACTAGCATCTTGAATGCCTGATTTGTGTAAAGTTTTGGTAGGAAACTTGCGCAACGTGTAGACATCTACACAACACACTAACATTTTCAAACTTTTTGAGATTCAAATGTGAATATTTTGTGTTCTTTGCCTATGACATGAATCATAGCAGCAAGGATGTGTGTAATGGATCCTCCCACCCATGCAACATAAAAAAAAACTCTCTTTTCACTCTCATTTGCACAACTTCTTGATCTCTTTTTTTGCTCTCTCATGCTCTCTCTCTCACTTCCATAGCGAAGCTCTACCGAAATACTCTCTCAAACAACAGTCACTTGGCTTCTCTTGCATGCAAATCTATCATGTATATCAATCCAAGAGGGGAGCCACAGGTTGTTGGTAATGCTCTCTTATCTTATCTTGTTTATTTGATCTCATCTTTGAATTATATTCGTGATAGGGGTTCTCCTCCTTGCAGGGTTTGTTTCTATCACACGTTTTTTATATTCATGATAGGGGTTCTCCTCCTTTGTGGGGTTTGTTTCTATCACACGTCTTTTATTTTACACATTTTATCTATCTCAATCCTATCTATCTATCCATGGAGGTGGGAACACCAAAATAGGGGTTTGACTAAGGAAAACCCTGAAACAACCCCCAACATTTTTCCCATTTTGTTGTGTACAGATGAATAGATTTAGCAAGTTATGCATTTTGGATTCTGGGTTCTTACTATCTACTTCATCAAAGATGCCAACTTGAGGCACAAACGTCTCTACAACATGCTATCATCCATGGCCGAGAGCTAATCCTCTTAAGGGTATAATCTGTAGTTTATGTACTTTATGTTTCTATATATTAGAGATTTTAATTTTGTCATTTGTTCATGTAATTAAGTAATTTTAGCATTCCTCCTTATTTAAACGTTAATGTGAACTTGGTTAAATTGTGCAAGCATTCTTTTATTATTTATCCCGTCACTTGAGCTTTGATCTTTGAGGTAATTGAGGGCCATTTGCTCCTTAAGACCCCATCGTCTTGAGGGTAGTGAATCTCCTCCTTTACACAACGTATACAAATAAAATATACACCTCCAACAGGTTATCTCTTGATGTCTTTTATATAATTTTTTTGAAGATATATATGCTAGTTTATATAAAAAAATATTAAATATTGATTTTTATTTATTTGTTATTACAATCTATTTCAAATTTACAAATTGTTTTAATGATGGGTTCAATTAGAAAGGATCCTTGGTGGAAACATAACATCCCAGGGGCTAATAAATGAGTCGATTTGCAAAATTTTCAATTTCAAAATTAGTGGGAGAGGCATTAATTGATTGAATTATCAATTCACACTAATTGCAACCCCCCAAATAATAATTTGTATCCACATACATATCTCGATATTATGCACAAAGTATAATGTCAATTAGAAACCTTTGACTACCAAAATGAACTAAAAAGGAGGTAACAAGAAGAGATGGTAACCATTCATGGAGACTCTCGTTCTTTAATTCCTACATTCTCTAGATTTTTTAGCATTGATGCAAATGTCAATGTTAGTGTTTGGGCCTAAATCTACAAATTCATATTGGATTCATATATTATACCACACACTAGTTCAAATTCTCAACAATCACTTCAAAACATGGGTTGGAATAAAGACAAGAATATTGCATCAAAAAGTGCAATTTGAAACTATTGTTCAATTCCATTTCATACATCTAGAAAATTAATTTGTGTTCTTGTTTTAAAATATATTCTTAATTTGTCTTTTGAATTTTAAATTCAAGAGCTTTTAGAATTTAAATGTTAAAATTTAACATAGTTATTTTCTTTATTTTAGATTTCTTTATTAATAAAATCTAGTAGATGTCATTTATTATTTTTGAAGTGGGGTTTAATGTCCTCAATGATAAGAAAATGGAGGACTCAATTTTGACTCAAATGGTGGCTTATGTGAATATCAAAATTGATGAGCAATGAGATATTGAGAAAAAGTTGTTGCATCATTATGACTAATAACTGGACAGACAAAAGAAACAAGACATTGATGAATTTCCTTGTTTCTTCCTTGGATGGTATGGTATATTTGAAATCCATTCATGATTTAGGAAAAGCAACAAATATTTATTTCATTTGTAAGATAGGGAAGGTGGGTGAGAAAAATGTGATGCAACTAGTTACAAATGATGTAAAAAATTATATTATTGTAGGTAAACTTTTCATAAATAGGCACCCATTTATTTTCAACTCCTTGTGCTACTTATTGTTTTGACCTTATATTCAAGGATCTTGCAAAATTCCGTGGTGCAAAACATGTGTGAAACATGGTAAAAGTATTTGAAAATACATATATAACTATACTTGGGTCCTTAACAAGGCAATACACAAATGAAAAAATTGGCTTGCCTTGAAATAATTTGCTCTACAGTAAAAAAAATGGATATTACATTTTTTTGTTTCAATCAAACATTGTATTGAGAAGTGTGTTTGTTAGTGAAGATTGGTTTTTGTCTTCATATGTTAAAACCAATCTATGATTTGACGTAGCTGATTGATTTTTAGCGAAATTGTAATTCACAAAGCCTCTAGTTATCTTCCTTTGAGTTGTTGATAATAAGAATCCTACAATGGGCTATGTATATAAGAACATTGATAGGACCAATGAAGCCATGTGATTTATCTCTAGTGTTCTTGAGGAAAAATATTGTTCCATATGGTATATCATTAATCAACAATGGTGCTATCAACTTCTCAAATGTTAGTAGGAACAATTTTTTCATAGTCCATGAAAAATAGAATGTATGTTTCTGGATTAAATTGTGTATGCTTTTTTGTATGATGCTTCGAACCACACTTAGTGATCCATCATTAGGAAGAGGGAATTGAGGAATAGGATTGCAAAATTGGCCTTAAGAAGAGTTAGGAGACGAGAAGAAAGAGACCGAAAAATGGAGCAAGAGCTAGAGAGGGTTGAATTAAGAATATAGAAAAAACAAAAGAACAATTTTTTCACAGTCCATGAAAAATAGAATGTATGTTTTTGGATTAAATTGTGTATGCTTTTTTGTATGATGCTTCGAACCACACTTAGTGATCCATCATTAGGAAGAGGGGATTGAGGAATAGGATTGCAAAATTGGCCTTAAGAAGAGTTAGGAGGCAAGAAGAAAGAAGGCCGAAAAATGGAGCAAGAGCTAGAGAGGGTTGAATTAAGAATATAGAAAAAACAAAAGAAATGACAATAAAATTAGTAAAACGTGTTAATTACAATTATATATAATTTCATTAATTAAGAAAAATATAAATATAAAATAATGTATAATAATATGTAAATATAAGTTATAAACTATGTAAAAAAAAATATATTGAGTATATAATATATGCTTGTGTATTATATTATATACATTAACTCAATGATCAACTATTAAACAATATGATTGTAGACAAGTAGAAGTCTATTAAAGGCATACTTTGAGTTTAAAACTTTAGCATTTTTTATGTTAATGTTGAAACTTGAAGTTGAACAATGAGATTGAGTTGATTTCCTTCATTTGAAATGCATGGTGGAAGAGATTTGATGCTAAGGTGTCAAACTCTTAGATGATTGTCATTTGTGTCTTGAGCCTACCATACAACACTTCAAGTTAATATGTGTGAAGAGTGCAATAAATTATCGATGCAAAGGTTGAATGATTTTATTGATGCTCATTACAACTTTCATCTTGATCACAATCAAATTCTAAGCTCAACTTATCTCCCATCACATTAAAGGAGATTGATCCACAATCAAATTATATCCTTGAAGTTGAAGATCTTAAGTTCACTAAGAAGAGCCCTACATGAATTGATCGGGTTGATTTTGAGGCAAAGACAATACCCATGGTAGAAGAGGAAATGCACAAGTAGCCCCCGTAGATATTGATGTAACTAATACACAAGTAAACATCATGGTTGTATCATCGTCAAGAACCTATTTTGGATGCCCGCACAAAAATTGTCATACAAGAATAGATGTTGAGTTGAACAATGCAAACCTCTTAACCATAGTTATACTTTTAATATTTTGTTTATCCATGAGTTTTGTGTACCTAAGACACTTGACAATGTTTATATGTTTAACAATGTTATTTCTTTTAGCTCAAATCTACTTTTGTATTTATTTGATCAACGAACATTTGTGTATATGCTCAAAATAACTTCTATTTGATTAGTTTAGTATGCCTTTAAAGTTGATTTAATAAAAGGTGTATAATAAAAGCTTTAGATCCTTAAAAAAATCCACATTTCATTTTTTAATGTGCTAAAGACTGAAATTCTGAACTTGATCCGAGGTCAAAATTCAACCTGTCAAGCCAAGTCCAAGTCTTCTAACTATGGTAGCCACACCTTTGGCATACTTTACAAAACATAGGATTTAACACTCTCGTAGCTCCTTACATAAGACACCATGCGACCATAGTCAAAATTAAGTCATGTAACTCGCACCTACAAATTTGTTGAAGGTAACAAACCACCTTCCAAGATGGTCTACTGTTGAATGGTAGGGAAGTTCGTCAACCAGATATTAGGGAAATGGTGAGTCCTAGATTTGATTTCTGGCTAGTCTATATTCTACAACGTAATATTGGATTCTATTAGTGCAGTTGCATGTCTACAATACAATAAGGAATTGTAGAGGATCAATAGTTGTAGTGATAGAGCTCAAAGGTTAGATATGTGGTTCTCACCTCTCCATTCAAGTCCTCGGAGAGGATCCCCTTTTTTTAAATAAAAACTATATATATATATATATATGGGATTGATCAATCATAAGTGCATGTTAATTTATTATTTGTTTTGATTAAGATAAATTGGTTTTGAATGGACCATGAACCCTGTACATCAGATAGAACAGTTCAAATCCTAAACAAGTTCCTACATGGGGGGCTGCAACCAAACTACCAAACAAGCTCTAACACAATGCAACCAAGTTGCCAAGCATAAAACAGTATCCAAAGATCGAACCTAAACAGTGCCAAACCCTGCCCTATTCAACCTCGCACCCTTCATTATGGTGTGTGATTGGGAGACAGATTTAGGAAGACCTTTCTTCCATCTTTGAACAATTGTCTAAGAAATATTGTCTTCCAAGTCGTTGGACCGCACAACACAACAAAAGGAACTTCTAACAAGAGGTGCTGAACGACAATCAATTAGCTTGATGCCGAGGGTAAAATAAGAACAGTAGGAATGGGAAGTTGAACAATCGGATCAAGAGTTAGGTGGGTCTCACCAATATGAGCTGAAGGAGTTGTAAGTGTGGGACTCTCTAGAGCCATGGCAGCCACATGAGAAACACCTCGAGAAGATGACTCGCCTTATGGGGAACTAGAAGAGAAGACCCAACCCCTGAGAAAACTCGTCATCCTTAGAGGGACCATCAACCTTAGAGTCATTAATTTTTTATATTTTAATCCCAAAAAAGGCATCAAAATCTCTAGATTCTTCATTTCCTACTCATTAGGCTCAAGACGATCTTATGGAATAAAATACAACCAAGTCTCATTAAAAGATTCAGCATAGTTTCCCTAAAGAGAAGAAAATTAAGCTCAAGTCATGAGCATATAACAGAGTTGCCTTTTCTAATACAGAAAACAAGTTAAAATTAATGATAGTTTATTACATTGAATTGCAATCACCGCTTAATGTTTAGGACAGAACAATAAATATACCGTATGAAACCGGTTAAATTAATGTTCATCTGTTACATCCCATAACCATCCCAGATAAATTCCAATAAATCAAACAGAAAACATCAGTTTGGTCTGAAGTTTGCACAACATCAACCAAACTCTTGGAAGTTAAAAATTAATGACATTGCATGGGAAATGTTTGCCATAAATCAGGCTCCTCCACCTGAACATCATATGCACTACACATTGCAACATTGTGATTGGACTATAGAATGTAAAACAAATGACTGCCACTGGGGATTACATTTGCTACAAGCTGCCAACCACATCTATTTTGCAGAAAATCAATAATTTACTGCTTTAGATTACTAAAGATGTATTTACAATTCAAAGCCAGATAAATTTTCAGGCTAATAGGTCAGCATAAAATCAATAGTGATCTGCGCTGATTGTAAACTCAAGATTTCAAATGGTTTGCATTCCATGATGCACTCTGGGGATTTATAGCTAGAGTGCATCCAGAAACAGGGTTAACCATATGATTAGCTACAGTTGCAGAGGCACCCAAGTGAACTTGTTCATTTCCATGTACCACTAGTGGTCCAATTGCTTGTCGACTATTACTTGAAGCATTTATGTGAGTATGGTTTGCACTCCATGGAGCAGTCTGGGAATTTGTAGCTTGAGCACTTCCAGAAACTGGGGTAGCTATATGAGCAGCTGCAGCTGCTGAGGTGCCCATGTGTGATTGTTCATTTCCATGCAAGACTGATTGTCCAACTGTTTGTCGACCAGTGCTCGGGGTGTTCATGTGAACATGGCTTGCTGGCTCACTCGGTCCATTACTGTTCATTGCTGAGAATGTTCTCTTCTTGCTAGATCCGCTTTCCTCATGTGTAGAAACATGAGCAATTCCAGAAGAAGATGATGGTAGCTCTTGACCACTTAATCGATAATAAATAGATTGAACTGTATCATTTATTTCTTTACCCAGTCCATCCTCTGCTAAAATCAATTCCCATACTGATTTTGAAGCCTTATTGAGTACCTTTGTTCTGCATTGCTACACAATTGTTAGTGTCCATACATGCCTACATTTAATTGAACTTTCCAATTTTCTATGCAATGTAGAACTTTATGAAACTAAATACTTCTCCACCATTGATTCCTTTATAGATCTTGCATATGTAAATAGTGAGTAGAAAACCAATACAATGTAAGTGATAAAAGATTATATGATAATTGCAATACCAATGATTCATGGCAAATGCCCACAAACTAATAAACCCGAAAATCTGAAAGAATGAAAAGCATGATGGCATCTAAACATACTCAAGCTCCTTGCGCAAGCCATCAAACAGGTCTCTTTTTGACTTATTCTCAGCCCCAGGAGTATTAAGCACTTTGCTCTTCTCTACCATAGATATTGTTTCTTTTTTTAATTCTTCCTGCATTTGAATATTTTAAGTATGTCACAACAATGCATTCAAATTGATAAAGAAAAGAAATGGCATTCTCTACATGTTAGATTACAGATCACTTCCCTTCCAACCACATCAATGTTGGAAACAATATCAAAGATACAAAATATAAAAAAAATCAAGACATTAACTTGAACCATAAATCCATAATGAATAGTTCTAACATCCTCTGATGAAATAAATGCCATAAATGTCGGATTACACAACACTCCCCCATCCCACTCCATCACATCAAGGCTGGAAATAATACGAAAGATACTAGTGACTAAACATACAAAAACATGAAGGGATTAACTTGAACAAGAAATCCAACTTCTATAAAATGAATTGTTCCAAGTTCTAACATTCTCTGATGAAATAAATGGAGCAAAGGTTAATTTTCATTAATGCATTTACTATTGAAAAAACACAATTTCTGAATTTCTGAGAGCTACGCTGATGGATCTTATATTCTCAAGTAACAATGTTTGCATTCCATTCAAATTGAAATACATTTTGTAGTGCAAAACCTATTTAAGGTTTTATGCCTATTTATAATCATTAATCTGGAAGTAAATTAAATGTTCATTTTAACATTTTTTTCAGAGAATACCTTCATTTGTACACAGTCAAACTATAAAACTTGTGTTTAGATCAACACATGCCTCCATTAATCAGAATAGAGGACTATGTAAGTATTAGGGATTGATTTTTTAAGACTAGATATTTGATATTGACCATTCATCAGATAGTAAAAGACACAATCAACTTTTACCTCTCAGTCATATTTTATGGCTTAATATTTAAGTTAGCTCATATCAACAACATCATCAATATCAAACTTAGCTGAGAGATCAAAACATAAGGCATTAAGCCCAGCTTCTTGGAGAATACCCTCATAGCAATATCTAATAGGCTTTTCAACTTGTGTTGTTGCTTCTTGTAAAAAAATATGCTTAACCAAGTGAAGCCAAACCAGATTGCCAACTCAAAAAGAACGAGGTGTCCAATGCTAATCATGCAGTGGCTTGAATTTGTCTCGAGTCTGTTGAAGAATATCCTGAGTTTTGAAATGCAGCTTTGCCAAGTTATGCACAAAGGAGGAAACTTTGTTGTGCTCCTTTTGCTACTGGGACGTATCTAGAATTGAAAGAGCAAGAAGAATCTTAAAGTAAAGTTTGGAAACCATAGCAAGCTTCCAAAGCAGAACCTATTGAGGTATAAGATAGCTCGAATGTACCTATGCTGAATGATATGTCAGCAGTTGTCCCTAAGCTTATTTTGTAGATGACAGATGCAGACTGTGGACCAAGATGAAATAACCAGCCTCCATCTAAACATCACTTTATGGAGAAATGAAATCGAGTAGCAGGATCAACAACCATGAAGCTTTAACAACAATTGTCCATGTAGCTTAAGAAGAACAAGTCACAGTCTGAAATGATGGTAAGTGACAGTCCAAAATACACCGACATGACAACAAAGACACAGCCATGTTAACTGCAAATGTTGACAAGACCAATGAAGTCCATTGAAATGGGTTCCATGATCAAGAAGGTGCCAATAAAGGAAGATACAGTCTAAGCTTCCAACTGAAAGACTAAGATTAACAGCATTGATATGTGATTCCATTGGATATACCACAATTTATCAACATAGATCATAATGTGGAAATTCTAACTACATGAGCTATGGTTTTAAAGTTCCATACAATAAATACCATATATTAAGTGTAAATCACAGCAACAACTAAAATGAAGATCAAAAATCCAAAGTAATGAAATCACAGAAAATAAAAAATTGCACCAGAGAAATCTAACAATCAAGCAAGCTTCAGTCTCCAATTAGAATAACTTATATGCTCTTTCAACAAAGATGCTTACAAGAGTACTTGTCAATATAAGGCTTTATCTCCCTCCTAAAGTCCCTCTTGAACAATGGTAATGGAAAAAGTCCACACTTTATCTCAACTATCAACTCAATTCATGAAATTTTATACCACCAGAAGTTGAAATAGTTATAACTTGCCTTCTACATGCCATAAGGAAGGTGACACAAATAGTTTGGTTGACATGTCACTACTGTTGCCATGTTCTAGAACCTCAAAGATGAGTTCAGCGATTTCTACACCTGTCTGAATAAGTTCTACATATGTTGAACTCATACAAATAGACTTGGCTGGATTCAAAGACCTCTTCTGGACATGTTTGATACTTCTACATCAGTGACATATTTGACGTGTCATTTTCGTCAAATTCAAATTGCACAAAAAAATTAATAATACAACACTGCAATACATTAACTACATATAATTTTAACAAAAATAATCAGTGTGAAGCAGACATAGGATTATGCCAATTCATAAATTGACATGGAACATGATCTGTGCATGCAATAGGCATAATTTATGACAAGAAAAAAGTCTTAAGAGTTCCAAAACTATAGGTGTTTAATTCTATATACCTGGTTTTTATCAAAGGAATAGTGATGGCATTGCATCTCATGGCCAGGACAATGTTACGTTTCACCTCCCATCTCACTTGGTCATCCTTAATAAGAGGAATATATAAAAGATATCGTAAAAGAAATCAAATACTATTTCCAAAATGCTGGGATTTAGCATAATTGAATGCCACACGTTAAAATTTCATTTTTGTGACCTACAAAAGATAATGGTAGAAAATATGACCCAATGAGATTTGTGTGGGATATAAACTCAATATTCCCTAATGATAAAGCTACAAAAAGCATAAAAGGGAGAATCACTGGCTAAGGGTAAACCCACAAGACAATCATGGGCCCTTCCTACAGTATGTTTTCTCGTATAAGGCCTTCCCATACATAAAACTTCCCATATACCTATAATATTAATGTAAACAATCATTTTTCTCATAATCGATTGCAACAACTTTCTCAGCCAGAACATGTCAATTACTGTTCAGCCAAATCATCTGTATTATTTATAAGAGATTCATCATTGGCATACCCTGGTAAATGCATAAAGAAAATATGGTACTCCTTGTGAGCATGTGTGTGTATGGGATGTGTTTGCATGTAGCGCTCTATGGCATTGCAATATCCTTACTATGTCTTGGATTGGTTCACTGCGCCAATAGAGAATGGTGTCATGGCCAACCCAAACCTTTGATGGGAGATTCCAGAGTTAGTATCATTTTATGATCACCAATTCAGAAGAAAGAGGCTTGCTTTTATTATGGCACACTACATGGCACCAAGGGACTGATGATTAATCCACCTGTGAGCCTTAATGCTGAACACTACAGAAGGAAGGGGCTCACTTTTGCAATGGCACACAACATGACACCAAAGGAAATGACAAACTTACTCCAAGCCTCCGAGCCTCTGTACTTAGCAAAGTTGGTATTATCCTAATTCAACACAAGGTTCTTCCTATTTCCACAAACTTGAGCTTACTTCTACAAATATCATTACGATTCTGAATTCTACCTACAAGTACAAATATACCCATCCAAGATTGGGCCAACATGTAGAACCAAGGCTCAATCTGTGGGTAGGCACAATAGCCACTAACCTTAGAGGAGATGCATATTTACGATAAAAATGCTGTGGAATACTGAAAACAAAGCTACAACATAATGAGGGAAAGGCTGCTGAAAAAACTGAATCAACCCTCTCCAGCAGCATATTTCTGATATAAAATTTTGCAGATACAGCTATATAACAGTACTGTACACCACAACGCATAGATTTGTTTGATCATTCCCTTAGGTCTCTGGAGCTGTTACACATCTAACATAGCTCAGAATTAACAATTCAAATGCTATTTTCAGCCATGATATGTTAACAGTTCAACAATATTTAATATTATATGCAGCAGTCACAAATGCCATTCCCTTAAGATAAGGTCTCCAGGGCTGGTAAACAACTAACATACTTTAGATTCGACCATTACAATGCCACTTTCACCAACAATCTGTTAACAGTTCAACAACATCATGTAAATGCATAAATAAAATGACAAATTCTGAGATATGAGGACTTGATCCATTATCCTCTGTACAAAAAGCAAATGAGCAAATTCTTAGAATGGAGGATTCCTCCTATAGAGATCATTTTGGCTGAAATGTTACCTTAAAAAAGTTGCCTTCTGCAAATGCCAAATAAGATTATCTTCTTACGAGCACAAAATGGTTAGCTATACCATTTTCTTAGAAGTTAGGAGCATAAAAGCTAGCAATGTGCTACTAAGGCAGTGAAGAGATACAAATATAAAAGGGAAAAGAGATACCGAGAAAAGAGAATTAGCAAAGGTAAATGCAAACATAACAGAGGGGGAGGCTTCTGATACTAACAACCATGTTACTGTCCTTTAGGATGAGGAAAGCAAGACTGGTGCAGAAAAAACAGCAAATGATGCTGAGACCTCACAAGCTACAAGTAGAAACCAATCAAAAGAAGTAAGAAACCTTGCAATCCAAGTCTTCTCTTATAACCCCCAAGGCTCAGATCACTATTCGCCCCATCCCCATTGACTAAAACTACAATTTTTCATATCATTTCTCTGAAAAAGCTAAGATTTGTGACAATAAGACTCGTGCTGAAGCCCCTCCATCCATTCTGGGAAATGACAACCAAGCCCAACAGAGGATAGACACAACTGCAAAGTTCCCCCATTCAAATGAAACTACTGAGCACATTGCCCTAGCCAATATTAATGACTTTCTCAAAGGCCCTACTGAAGACATGGAAGCCACAAACACGGACAATGCCAACCAGCAGTGTATCGATTTATTGTTCAGCAACATGCAAGGAATCAAGGAGAACCAAATGGCAATAATTAACTGTCTAAACATGCAAGAAGAAGGCCTTGAGATCCTCCATCATAGCTATAAAAGTGTTCTCAATAGGACTGAATCTATTGAACGAACACAAAGCAATTAAAAATCATAGAGCAAGAAAAGAGTTTATAGTGGCTGCAAAAAACAAAATCAACACCACACAGCTCAACTCCAAGAAGCTCAATTTGCCTGAGTTCATAGTCCCACTCCCAACTGATCACTGAAAAACATTCCAAGGTGGTCAAACAAAATATGCTGTTGTGGGATCAACCCAGAATGCTAAAGGAAAATCGGGAACTGGTCCTCACACTAACAAATGTCATTGTGCTCTCGACAGGATGAACTTTAAAATAGGCACTATTTGAAACTTCTAAAGATATGTCTTTTCCCTCATACTTCTGGCTTGGATTACCTCTGGTCCCTGTTAGACTGGCAATTCTTTTAATCTTCCAGGCCCTTTCTCATCCATACAGATGCATGTATACCTTCCTGTTTTTTATCTAAGTGATCTGCACCTAGGGTTTTTGTACTTCAATACTTTATCAACATAACTTTCACCTTTATCAAAAAACAAAATAATATTGGTGACATAATGTTTCAGTTTGCAGGCAATACCGATGAAAGAAGTGTTCTGCTTGATTTAAATGTGCATAGTGTTGAGAAAAATATTAAGAACTCCAATAGGAAGCCAAGGAAATTACTCGTGATGTTCTCTCAATCTCTTTCCTGTTGTCAATCGCAAGGAGTGGCAAACATGATCAATTACATGCATGGTCAAGAGCTCAGAACCTGCCAAAAATCATTTGCTGCTTGGAATTGGCTAGTATATTTAAAGAACCCAAATCCTCCTCATTCTTATCTGCTCTTCTGGTAAGGTGAATATCATAGGCTCAATAAAGAACGTCGGACTGATGAAACACACACTTTTACTGAGAGGGGGGTGAATCAATATAGATTAGAACTTTACTCCTTAACTTAATCAAGCATAGCAATATTACTTCAAGCCCTAATTATCCATAGCAATATCAATTGAGAACATGCACAAGAGAGACACAATTTTACATGGAAACCCTTACGGGAGTAAACCACGGAATAATCTTGCTAGTATAAATCTTCTTACAAATTCGTAGGCACCAACCCACTGGAGAATCCAATCCCCACCACTAAGCACCAACTCAGAAAGAGACTCCAATCTCTTCTTAATAAGAGGCACCAACCTCTCAATCTTCTCCAAAATAATATGTTTGACTTCTTGAGAATTTCTGTTACAATATACCTCACAAGTCTGCCTTAATATTTTCACAAAAATATGCTATAAATGTGTCTTAATTATGCTCCAAATCTGCACTAATTCCCTTCAGATCTGCTCATAAATCTGCAATAATTCATTCTTTAGATCTGCTAAAAATAATGAAGCTCAAGCTCAAGCCTTGGTTCACTTGCAAGTGCTTTTGCAGTGTGGGATTTCCAACCTTTTGATTGAGAGAGACTCCATGGTTATTTTTAATGCCATCTGCAACTGCAGTTCACCAAATTGGAAACTGAAAAGCATTATGTGGTTAGCTTAGCCCCCGTTGAATTCTTTTGAATCCTTTTATCCTTTGGGCATTGCGTCCAGGAGGCAAACAGTATAGCAGATTTCCTGGCAAATTTCGGAATAGAAACAAATGTTGATTTGATCATAGATGATACTTTGAAGAGGTGGGATGGCCTAGTGGACAAGTGGGATTGGAATCCCAATGTCTTCCACTAATTTTGCCCACAGCATTAATCATTACTTGGCATGGGAAGCATTAATCTTTCATTTGGTGCATGCCAAAGTGCTTTATCCCTGCGTTGCCAATGGAACCAAAATTGCATTTATATGCTGAGAAGGGGGAAATGATGTTTTGAGAGCCTACCTCAGAGCAAAAGTTGACCATTGCCTTTGTGCTGCAATAAGGTGGTTGAAAATACTGTTAAAGAGGTCATCAGTTTGGACTTTTTGGAAGCAAAGATTCAATTCACAAAACTATGAAATATGTATAGTTGTTCTGGGGATTTTGTGAGTTGCAGTCTTCCGTCCCCCCGTCTGAGATAGATAACACACTTAACATTTAATTCTACTTTTTTATTGATGTCCAGTAACCCAAGTCTCTCATTTACAAATTAAAAGAAAAAACTATAATTATGCTATCAGATTTTACAATGAAGTATGATTTTTGGAGAAAATTATTCTACTGTCTACAAGCAGGTACATGGACTCTATGTCTTTGCCATGTGCAGCAATCATACTGTACTTGGAGACTTCCTTCGCCTGATTTAGCTCTCACAAATTTATCCTCTCTCCTGCATACCACCTGAACTGATGTAATCCATAGATCTAATGGGAGTATGTTTTGTACAAGTAATGCAACCATACTGCTGTAAGAAACATTTTTTGGCATGAGCTGACACTCTTAAAATTTATCTTCTCTTCCTTGTTTCTACACTGATTTCAACCCCCACTCTTCTACCCCTATGAACATCACCTGGTGCTATAAGCGCGAAGTGAACCAGTCAAGCTCATGAGAAACAAGTTCTTGACTCAATAATAACGAGAAATGGGCCATTCAAGGAATGAAAGGTGTTACAGTTACACTACTCTATGCAGGTTGAAATCAAAGACACATTTGGAGATGTCTTCAAACATCAAGATACTTCAGATGAAGTTCTTAGCATCCATATTTATCTCCTTGAAAACAGGTAAACTTCCCATAGATATTTCTTAGATATATCATATAAACTACAAAGGTGGTTTATTACTCAAGCGCAGATAACTGGTTAAGAAGAGGTAATAGAACTGAATAAATACACTATTAGACTACTTGTTTCCAACTTTTGCATGAAAATTATAAGTTCTTTTGCAGCAGAAGATTTCTTATCAAAGCACAAAACATACCATTAAGAAGAGAGACAATAAAAAGGCTTAACATGTCTACTATACTGAAGTTTTATCAATTGATTGAAATCGGAAAGAGGGGTACTAAATGTTAGTAGCTTGTGCTGATAAACTATATGGTATATATGTATCACTAATACTAATATATATAAATCTGTATTTACCTATCTCCAAGTGTGCCATACCATGTTTTAAAATCATCAAGATCCTATCCCAGTCACTGTCTCTTGGCTCTAGGTGACTAAGGTTTAAACATTTAACTTTTCATGTCTTGATGGTGATAATCATGTCAATATAATTAATTTTTGTTTTCACCATTGTCTATTTCCTTACTTTAATATAACGTCTTTAAAATTTGCAGAGCCATTGTTTAATTATTATTTTCCTAAGTTGCCGATTTGGGTTCAGGTTTGAGTCCAGTCATTAACCAGTTTGTTTTCTATCCAGTACTGTACACTCAGGTATGATAATACAAAATATATATATTATTAAAAATGTAAAAAAAAACATTATTTGCACAAATATAAATATAAAACACAGCTGATAATTAATGATTCAGTCTAAAATGTTTACTATTTATCAAAACGGTTTATATAGGTTCAAAATACAGTAATGCTTGATTACTTTTAGGGTTCATTTAGGTTTTTTAATTTTTACTTTTTCATTTTTTGTTTTTGTGTTAATTTTTTTTCTTTTCTTCACTCAGGTATAGCTAGGACAAATCCAGGCAGGACCCACAGTTCCAGGCCATAACCATAGCAAAACCCACACATGGATAAAAAGCCTGGCGACATGCAATACTCAGTAACAGTCATTTTCTTGATTTTAATTAATATAATATGTATAGGCCATCTCAAGGACCACATCTCCCATTTTTTTGAAAAATGGCTTACTCATACCTGTACCTATCCCTCTCTTCTGTAAATATACCAGCACCCAGATCCTGGCATCTAGATATAAACCAATATGGGTTTTTCCCAGTTCATGGTGGGCATTTGTGACATTAAGAGAGTTACAGGATTCTAAGGTAGTTAGAGACCTCCAGTTGGAGTGCAATATCATAAACATCATGTCCAACTACACTATAAAAAAGACAGTGGATTTGGCCTAATGCTTAGTGGATATACTATAACACTTCAAATTCATGAAATTGCAAAAGTAAAAGGCCTTCTAATGGCATGTCATGGAACACATATTGTATCCAACAATCATACTTTTGAGATTTGGAAAAACTTGAGAAAACTTGCTGAGTCCCAAGCCAAGTAAACCTGTGACATGGGAAACTGCATTTAATAAAATTTGCAAAAATAAATAATAAAAAAATGTCAAAAGCTACAACAGTGTCCATTCCTCCTTTATTCTAGCATAGCTTTTTGTTTTGAAGTATTTGTTGTCACCTGATTTGCACCCTTTGTTCAACCTTCTGTTCGACAATCCAGTGACACAATGGGAATGATCTCAAGGTGTGGGACCATGCTAATGAGAACAGACCTCCAGAGAAGGTTGGTTCCTTTACTAAACCTAAATGCATGTGTTGATCCAAGATTTAAGTGAGTTTCCTCCTTGCCCATAACAGCACAAACAACCAACAAAACTGCCTAAACTCGCACAAATCCCATTTAGCAACAGTCAGAGACAAATATGGAGGTAAGGGATTCTACAGTCACTAGGAGGGAAGAAGGGATCCACAGATAGTTCTTGCAAATATTTATTACACAGCAAACATATCCAATAAACTTATAAAGCAATAAATTCGTTCACATATGAAGGTAAGAAGAAATTACACAACATACAGAAAGTGGGAAGAGATGAAAACAAAGTAATTTTATTAATTTACAGGCATTGAGCCTGTTTACAATCACAAAGAATTGTATAGAATGCAAGTTTCTAGAAAGAAACTAGAGAGGAACTCCTTGTAAAATGAAAATGAATCTCTATATACCATTCTGCAAGTCACCCATAAAGGGAATCGTGCAGACTTGCATGAGGACTTTGGAAATTGGTGAGCTTTTGCCACTACAGGCAACAGCCATGTCTTCTTGTCAAAGTTTTATCATATTTTAAACTTAAATCTGCCATGAATCATGTGTTTTGCATTCCCAAGGAATATGGGAGGCCATCCCCCTTCTGCAAGCATCACTTCTAGCATTAATGGTGCTCAGAAAAGGAGGGGTGGGTTGGTGAGCAATGTAATCTCCCCTTTTAAATTTTCTTTATTTTTCTTTAAATACGAAAATCTAACTCACAATTATAGCAGCAGAATTAATTATAAATATGCTATCAACTTTAGAAACTGCAGTTTTAGAAGTTTATTTTAATTTATATATTATATTTAGAATTTATTTCAAAAAAGAGGTAACTTATCCTTTGTATCTACTATTAATTATCCCAAATCTGCAGTGATCTATCTTCTTAAAATATCATTGAATTGTCTCCAAATCTGCCTGAATCAGGGGTTTTCGTCCACTAACTCAGCAATGGAAATTAGGGGATTTTCATACTTTAATTTTAGACCTTGAAATGTTTCGTCCTCTAGTTGTTGAACCACAAAGGAGTAATAATCAGATGTTAAAAGATGTATTCTTCATATGGTGCTTACTTCTCCTTGTTTAGCGTCTCTTATATATTTTAATTTTTTTGCCTTCAATGGCTGTTATTCTTCACATGCCCCTTGACTTTTGATTAAATTAAACTTTTATATTATGAAGGTAAGAGAGAGCCCAAAACTCTGAAACTGATAAATACTCGGCTGAAATTCAAAGATTTCGACAAAGTTCAAGACCATTGAGGGTGCATGGAAAGAGGTACTGGTATAGGGAATGGCTAAAATTCCACCTCCAATAAGTTTCAGACTGTTGGGGGATGAGAGGAACTCATATCACATGCCAAGGATTGAGGCATCAGAGAAAGCACAAACAAGATGACAAATCCGATGGGGATGGATGGATGAATAAGTTTGAAAGTCTGACAAATGCAAAGGACCTAGGCTTTTAGAAGACTTTTGGGCTTTGGGGATCAAGAATACCGAAGAATGGGAGGAAAGTGAGAGAAACTCCAACAAACAACACATAGGCAACATTTTATCCTTCGGACTTCAAGGATTAGGGATGTTTAAAGAAGGCACGAATGTAAGGGGAATCCCAATAGTCCGAAAGGCCGACAATCTTAACACTTAGCCACTTTCACAAGGTTTCTAGACGGGGTTTACGGCTCAATAGGAAGGGCATGCAAAGATGGATACCCTGAAACTCCAACAAGACAACACTTAGCCGATTTTGAAAGGATTAGAGTGGAGAGTCAAGATTGGAAGGGAAGGTATGCAGACATAAACAACCTCGAAACTCCAAAATCCCAAAAAACTCACAAGACTTAGCCAATTCTTGGTTTTTCAACTTGGGTATTTGACTGAGACATGAAATGGAGGGATTAATGCAACAACCAGAGGCACAATTTTAAGCAAGATGGCCCATTTAGAATCTCTCAGATTGGTTACAATCAATGGGCAATGAAGGGGGCATGAAATGACAATAGTACTCACCAGATTTATGGTCAATTTTTGGGCAACTTTGATTGACTTTTAAGTGATTTAATTTGCACAGTCTTGCCTTGTTTTTGCCCATTTTTGTAGAAAAGTTCACTTCTGAACCCAAAATAGCCTGCCCTGTCTGACACTAAACCTCATGAATGCTTGAACTAAATCTCATACTTGTGGAGAAAAAAAAGTGTGATTGACCTGAATTTCAAATTTGCAGGACAATGTAAGTTGCAAGCCTCCTAGCAATATGCTATAAAACAAATATTGTGTTCAGTGATAGCATAAAAGTGGGTTTGGCCTAATTCATAGTGAGTATATCATAGATTCATAACACTACATATTTGTGGAGTTAGGTGAGTTACAGCCCTCCTGGAAGTGTACAGTGGCACAAGAATTGTGCCCAGCAACAGCATAAAATCCAATTTGGGGTTGGGCTAATCCATTGTGGATGTTTGCATACTTTACAGAGCTACAGGCCTCATGGTGACAGATAATTATTAATTGCACAAACATTGCGTCCAACGGTAGCCTAAAAATGAAGTGGACTTTCCCTAATCAATAGTGAGTATATCACAAAATTGTATAATTCTAAAATTAAGAAAGTTACAGGCCTCCTGATGGTTACCGTTGCAAAAACATCAAGTTCAACAATAGCATAAAAACCAAAGTGGATTTGGCCTAATTCATAGTAGGCATATTATAATACTTCATATCTGTGGAATTAAGAGTGTTCCAGATATCTTCTTAGCCTGACATCACACAAACATTGTGTCCCAACAAAGCATAAAAAGCAAAGAGGGCTCTGCCCAATTTATAGTAGTCATGTCAAAATATATCATGGTTGTGGAATTAAATGAGTTACAGACCTCCTGATGGTGTGCCATAGAACCTAGTTAGAGCATTAAAACAAGCCAAGTTTTACCTAATTCATAGCATCTATATCATAGCACTTTGTACATGTAGGATTAGCTACAGGCCTCCTGATGCTATGACATGAAACATAACATAGTATCCAGAAAAAGCATAAAAGCTAAAGTGGGTTTGGCCTACTTCATATTGGGCATCAAAACAATTCATCTTTGTGTCATGAAGAGAGTTACAGGCCCCCAGGAGGTGTGCAGTCACAAAAACATTGTGTTCAACAACAATATTAAAAATAGAATGGTTTTGGCCTAGTTCATTGCAGGTATACAAAAAGACCTTGAGTAACAACGAGGAGTTACACGCCTCATGGCAGTGTGCAATCGTACAAATATTCTGCCCAATAACAACATTGAAAACATCATGAGCTTCTCCTAATTGATAGCGGGTATATCATAAATTTTCATCTTTCTGAAATTACGGAAGTTGCAGGCCTGGTGAGCACCACAATACAATAATTGTGTCTAGCAATAGCATAAAAACAAAGTGAATTCGTAGAGTGTATACCATAAAATTTTCATAACGCTGAAATGAAGAAAATTCCAGGCTTCCGAATGGTCTGCCATGGAAAAAACAGTGTATCCAGAGAAAGCATTAAAAAATAATATGGGCTTAGTCTAATTCCTAGTGGGTACATCATAAGACTTCCATACATCTGAAATTGAGAAAACTCCATTCCTCTTCATGATCTGCCATGGAACAAACGCGTTGTCCAGAAATAATTTTTAAACAATAAATGTGTTTATCCTCGTGGGATGGCTTGCAATTGTATGCAATCCAATACCAATTGCAGATTTGAATATTAGTAGTACTAATCATTGGAAACCTCGGAGTATTTAAAAATTAAAACCCAACAAACAAAAGCAGTACATACATTCGTCTTGAGTTGATTGATGATCTTAGATCTGAAAGCATCAAAGGTGCCATCATTCATAAGAGATGAAAGAACATCTTGAGGTGTAACTGGAGACCCCATCATAATACTGCCTGATTTTCAGCTTCTTCCTGCACAGAAAGAAAAAATAAATCCAAAATGAGGAATCGTTTCAACCCGGAAAAGGTCAAAAGTTTAAAAGAAAGGGCGCATACGCTAATCAGACTAGAGAGACCAAAAATATTACTGGCGGTACAACTTGATAACCGCCTAAGTCCCAAAATATTACTGGCGGTACAACTTGATAACGCGTACTTTGTTCCGATTCCGGTCTCCTTAAGTTTGCAGTTATTTTACTTCCAAATAAGCGAGAAAATATCCACGGCTGTGAATGAATGAATGAGATAGGGGATTAAGGGGTCATGGAATATAATATTAATCTATTTTCAAGTTTTTTTTAATGTCGGTTCTTCTATTTTGTATGTTGATCAAGAAACTTGTCGTTTTGTGGAGTCTTGTCTTTTCAAATAGCCTATTCAAACTATCTTGTTTTAAAATGTTTTCAAACTCAATACAAATATCTTTATAAGCTACACATTCAAAGATGAAGTGTTGCTTAGTTTCATCTACCCCTTTGTTGCAAAAAATGCAAATTCTTTCTTCTCATTCCTCCTTGGGGGCCATCCATCTACCTGTCTCACATCTAAGATAATGAGAGTCAAACCTTAATTACACAACTAAAATTTCAGCTTTACCCTTAATAGCAGCCTTCAAATAAGTTTTATCATCATGTTCCCACGTGGGATTCAACTCTTTGACATAGTGCACT
>VDFB02282991.1:398145-427238 GCA_007258455.2 Sequoia sempervirens | reverse complement strand
TGAGTGAGACTTAATCTCCAATATCTCATTGAAAGCGGATAGAGTATGATCAGAAGGCCTTTATGCAGCACACCTTGAGCAACACTCTTCACACAAGTCTTCCATGGAAGACTACTGGGTCAACTATGAAGATGATTTTGAACTATGAAGACATAACTATAGCCAGTTTAGACTTCCGCAAATTGTTGTTTTCATGATAGAAGATGTGGAAGGCCTATCTGATGATGATGGGGAAGTAATTCTTCCTTCATTCTTCATAGATCAAGTGGACTCACAACCACTTGGAAAAGTGGATTGGTACGCCAAGGAGAATACATCTGTAGAGGAAAGGACAAGTAGGGTTGTAAGAACTAGCCAACTCTAGTTGGACAGCAAGAGGACAAGGAAGGTAGTAATTCCCCAAATAGAACCGCCATCAGTTCATCCTTCACTACCTTCCACATCAAGGAAGAAGCCCAGACAGAAGCAATGGAGTAACCCTCCCAAAGGAATGTGAATGTCAAGGCACACAAGGGGAAGAGCACAAGAGGTACATGTGGAGACAACCACAATCATACTTGAGATAGCCATGGAAACAGCTGCAGTTGAGCTAGTGATTGAGACAATCACAGCCGAGACAGAGCCCGTGATGGAAGCAACTGCAACAGATATAGTGCCAGTAGTGGAAATAGAACCTCCTAGTTCACCACCATCGCATCAATCACCAATCCCCATTGACTTGGACTCTCCACCACGAGATATTGCAGCACAATCTCATTCGTCAGGCATTCAAGGGCCTAACATTCCTCCTTCTAGCCAGGCTAGTTAGAATTCATCTTGGCTTGAGAACCTCCTTGGAAGGAAGAGAGAAAGGCCATCCTACCAACTTGATTTCATGGAATTTGACCACGTCCCTCAAGACGTGCCAATAAAGAAGCTAAAGAAGTAGGTTCATGTAGGAAGGAATGACAACAATGAAGTTCTCATAGAGACAGTTGCACCACCTGAGGACAAGAATGCACACGAGGTAGAAGTTAATGACTTCACATTGTCAAAGGTCAACCTCGGTAAAACCATTCGTCAGCTGGAGTCAAATCTTCTTGGAATTGCATCAATGAGTGTGCAAGAAAGAATGGCTAAGGACAGCAAAGACAAATCAACCTAAAAATGCTGAAAACCAGCAATTGAGACTGTACATATCTAGCTTGATGCACGGTACTCCAAACATCTCTGCTTTGCCACAAGAGATGCTTGATCTCCCCGTGGAGCAAAATCACCACCAGTTGATCTTATATGGAAAACACTTGAGGAATCAAGTGGAAGAATTTGTCATCAGAGGACGGTGTATACTAGCAGAGCTATACCAGTTGAGAAACAGAGCTCATGAACTCCGCGCAGAGATTTAGCAGACAGATCGAAAGGCAGCAAAGAAGAGGCTTGGGGATGAGATCACGGTCTCATATTTACAACTGGCGTACCAATCAGTTACCACTGTAGAGAACAAGCAACATCTTTTCGCTTGGAAAGAACAGCTGGCATACAAGGTGAAAGCCTATGATGCCAATTCTATGGAACTGATCAAGTACCAATAGATCGAGGCAGGTGTTATCAACTTCGCAAGAACGTTTGGTAATATTTATCCCTTTCCTTTATTAGCACGAAGGAGGTGCATACATTGAGCTAGGCGCAGTACAAAAACAGTTCCAAGATGTCGTTTGTAGCACATTTTATGATGACCCTGATGGTTGCAAGTTGAGTAAGGTTGCAGCCATGTCCACCAAGCTGGATGATGCAGCCGCCAAGTGTATAGAATATCAGCAGCAGCTTGCGAATGGTGAAGAGATGCTAAAACACCACGTCATCATGAGCATTAATCACCCAGAGGCAGAAGAAGTCAACAATTGGATAGAAGAACTGTTGACTAGAGGTGGTGAGGTTTAAAGCACCCACCTAGGACGTCCTACCCTTCAAAATAGCATTAATGGTGACAGGAGTTAACTTGATGCCTCATTCCAAATTAACTCCATGTCCCATTGATCATGCATGTCAGATCCCACCAATTATGGATGTCTATCTCAGATCTCCACTAATTGTGGATCTCAATTTTGGAGGGACATTTTGTAATTTAAGTTCGCTTTTAGTTTAGTTTCAGTCAACTGAAGTAGACTTCCAATTGACTGTTTGTTTAGTTTCAGTTAACTGAAGTAGATTTCCAATTAACTGCTTGCTTACCTACTTTTAGACATAGGAATAAATCTTGCTGATTGGCAAGAACTGATTGTTAACTCAAGGAGATTTTAGGGTTGCTACTCCTTTGAGTTCTATAAATAAGAGCCTTGGGCTCGCTCATTATTTGTTAACCTTTATTTACTAGCAAAATTGCTACGCCATTGTTGCCACAAGTTTGAAAGTGCATATTTGTTCACTCTTGGATGAGAGTTAATTGGTTTGATGAGCAATTGTGTATGATTTCGTACCTTTGCTGTCCTAAACCTTTGTAATTCGTTGAGAAAGCTTGAAGAAGGAAATCAAAAGGCACATGCAATTTGATCTAAAGATTTGAGTTCTTTCAACGTCTTGTTCTAACAATCTATTGTTTCAATCTCCCCCTTGGACAGGTGTTGTCACCTCCTTGGGTATTTTGTTGTTAATGATTGTCGTTTGATGTTGTATAATGATCTACTTTCAGCCTACACTTTGGACAGGTGTCGTCACCTCCTCGGGAATCCTGTTAGCCAATTCATCGTAATTTGTTGTTTCTAGTGAGTTGTATCCCAGTATATACCTCGGACAGGGGTTCCTCCTCCTTGGCAATCCTTGAGATCCATCTTACCGTAAAGAGTGATTGCTTGCATAAAGCCTTATTCCAGCATAGATCTGAGAGTTCAGAGCCTCAAGACGCATTCTGAAGAGACGGTCGATTCAAGTAATCCAACCAATCCATTCCCGCTCCTATGCCCTCATGCTCTATTTACCTTGAGGTAATAGGATAGATTAAAAGCTAGTTTAGTTGTAGCTAAGATCTACAGAAACCAGAGAAAGCCTTAGCTACAGCGCATTGTGTTTATGCACCCTTGTGTCCTACCTGCTGAGTAAAAAAGATAGGAACACTTAAGTCCATTTTACTTTTATGCAAACATCAGCAAACAAGAGGGAACTTCCCCTCCATAATTTGAAGAGCAGTCATCACACACTATGCATAGCTGTCCGTTTCCAATAAGCACTCCAGAGGTGCTAATTGAACACCAACAAAGCGACTTCAGGTTCATCTTATAAACATAAGGACTAGGATTATTACTCAACATGAAATAACCTTGGTTCACATAAGCCCATAGGAAGACATTTCCATTTGAAACTCATATAATAGGTTCAATATCCAGGTTCTTATACAATAGTATTTATGAGCTTGTTTTAAGGATAATCAATCCCTAAATCCTACTTAAGAATAGTTGGAAACACTTTATCCAACATATGAAAATATAAACCCAATAGTAATTTTACTAATAATATTCTTAATCTTCCAATTTCCTTTACACTATGGTGTAACCTTATATTTTTATGATTTTTTTTTTCATGGACTAGATAATATTTGCACTTTTCACTTATAGCCAAATGTTGCATATACTAACATGCTATGGTGTCGATCATATCATAGTATGTTCTAGTTTGATATCTTTTCCAAATACAAGAAACTCAGGTTTAAAACTTATCCACTATCCTTAGACTTAGTAAACAACTTCATTTCATATATCCTTGAAATAAATGTTAGTAAATCATTCTATTTAATCATAAAACAATTTGGTATAAGTATAGTTTTAGTTTTATTAATGACGTCCTTATCACCTACATTATTAAGTGACTGTATGTCAAATCTTATATAAGGTGTATTATATTCCTAGATCATATTATAAGGTGTTCTTATCGCTAGAGTTTTAACTTAAGACTTCCTTGCCATCTTGTTTCACTTGAGTCTCAACATAGAGGTTTAATGGGCTCAAGGTAAGACCCTATTTGATCTCCCACCATTGTCTACTCAAAATTGGACACACTTAGATATTCAGATAATCCTCCCTTGGCTATAGAAAATTCCTTGTTTATGATTTCCTAATAATCCCAACTTTCTTTGCTAATTGCATTCATCTTAAATTACTAAGTAAGCTCATCACGATATTACTAGCATATATATTTTGTTTTATCTAGATCTAAAGCAGTATTGTGTTTACAATCAATGTCATGGCCTAAGGTCACTTAGTATCTTGATATCATTAGAAATAAATCAAGGTTCCATGCTAATGAGATTAGATAGATTTTGACTTCTAGAGTTGAACACTAGTATACTGTAAAATCAGGACTTCCAATTGGGGGGGTCAAGTTCTATTGTCGCCTCATCATATACCATTTATTACTAACATAATTAGAATTAATCCACATATGTAATTTATGCTTCCAACAAACAATATACATAAGCTCAGTCACATTAAGTCATGGGGCAACGAGAAGTAATAAAACTATCACCTCAAATGATAATTATGCATAACAACTTACTCCATACAAACCACATCCATACATAACAAAGCATAGCAAGGAAACATTCATACTAAATCCTTAATGACAAGAGCATTACCATTTTATAGTTAGTAAATTGGTGTGAGTTGCCACTTCCTCCTATTATTTTCTTAGCAAGTTATAGAATATCTCAATGTATTATATACATATAAATATTTACAAGTCTATCTAGATTTACCCAAAAATTTCCTTATAATAACATAATTTATTAAGAATTTATCTATGATTCTAAAACATACATACATAAGTGCAAAATTTGAGTATACCATGCCTCCTTACTAAATTTATAGTTCATTCTATGATATACCATTCTTCTTCCTTACTAAGAATATAGATTTTAAGGAGACAATTCCCTAGCCATATTGTATAGCTATCTCTAGGATGTCCAAGACGAGGTCCATTACTAAGATTATAGAGTAAAAATGTAGTGCTATGGACACATAGGAGAAATTACAATTTTTTGCATACAAATAAATAATTTAACCTTAAATATGATATGAGAAATCCCATCATAAGAGCATAATATTCTGGCTTTTAATATTTTGTGGGTAGCTCAAGGTTAAGATTCAATAATCAAATCATTGTACAACCATGCCTTGATACATTTATGTGGTTCCAAGACTGTTTGTTAAAATTCCTCAAAGAAAAGAGGTCTCATGAAAGGCCTTGTCTGCAACTAGTGATTGCAGGCCCAAACACCTCCAAAATATCAATAACCTTACTTATAATAGTAATCAAAAGAAAGCATCGACCTAACTTGATCACCTTCAGCTAAGAAGCTGATTCATAAGTAAATATATTTGAATAGAAAATATGAGTTAATGTACTTATCTTTAGAGTTAGCGCTGAAGATGTTGCTAATTGAGCTTCCAAACCAACATCATGAATACAGAGAGCCACCAAAGACATGAAATCTAATGCAACAAAATGTAACTCGCCACACTCCCTGTTGTGCCTCCTATCCATCCTGCTCAAAATCCTCAAACGCCCTCCTGCTCTCTTTCCATCACAATCAGGAAGGATGCTCGCAATGCCTGTGGAATTTGGATTTTTACTTCCTAGTTGCATTTATCTAACATTTTTAAGGCATTTTCATGAATCTATTTGATGCATTTTCTACAACCTTTCCCTTCACTCAACTACGTCATTCTTCTCCCACTCTTCCTACCAAAACATTGCTTGCCTTTGAAAGTTTCTAAATCCTTTTAAAAAATCTATTTTGTGCATAACCTATAGTCTCTGCATTTCACGAGACCACATTTCTCTTCTCCTCATCACGCCCCTATCTTCCTTTTCTTTCACTTCTCCTCACCGCTCTCTACTTTTCTTCCCTATTCTTCTTTTGTATTCCTCTCTCCCATGCCTTATCAATCTCTACCTTCTAGATCTGACTTGACTGAGTAGGTAAGGGAGTCATGGGAGATTTTTAACAACTGCTTCCCTCCTTTTTCCACATGCCATATAAGTTTTTGGTGTCCAGGAGAATGGAATACCATACCCGTATTAATGGCAAGTCTCTATTTTCTTCTTGTACCCACCCCTCATAACTACGATTGTCTACTGCTTCTTGTCTTTTTATTTATTTTCCAGCTATATGAATTTGATTGGAAGGTTTCAATGTCATTTAAGGGATGATGGATGCCCATTTCGTGCCCATATTGGCACCATCCCTTCTTAAATACAGTTGCAGACTGACCTGCCCACCTTGACACTCTCTTGTTTCAAGTTTTCAAAAGTCCATTTTAATTTACCATATGTTATTTTTCTTTCATTGATCTCTCAACGTGCATAAATGATCGTCTAGATGGGGATGTGACAAATCAATGGCACTCTCATCAAGAATACCTTAATTGACCTAGGAGCAACCATCAATGTGATGAAAAAGGAAACCATGAAGCAATTACAACTAATGGAGCTCTGACCTGCACCTACTATGTTATAGTTAACAGATAGGCCTACAGTGAAACTAGAGGGAATTATAGAAGACTTGGTTATAACATTATACTCATGGGAATACCTTGTAAAATTTATGGTGTTACAATCTGTTACCCCAGTTCTTGTCACATACCCCAAATTTATGCTCACTTTTCTAAAATTTTTCTAAGTATGAGCTTGTCGGTCTTATCCCTAGTTTCTAGAACCTCATCGGGATTCGACGAGGTTTTCAAAGAAAACCTCTTTTTGGCTTGATATCTTTAAGAATTTCCTCGAGTTCACCTTTTTAATAAATTTTTGGAAGTACTGTCAGAGCCTGACAGGGTTCTCATAACCATGCCAAGGCCCACCTATAGGAGAAAGAATGAAAGGTTGGAGAGAAGTTTGTTTTATTTCAGAAGTTTTGAAAGGTTTCAAAACCTTTGTTAGTCTTCAACAAGGTTTCAAAAACCCTTTTGTTTCCCGATGGTAAAGGTGTTCATGTGAGCCACCTTTTCAAAGGAAAGTGTTCATTTGGAAAGCATTCTAAAGAGGATTTATGAGGCGGTAAAATTGAAGGTTCTCACAACTTTGGTGAACTCTGATGGAGTACTCAAAACCTCTCCGAAGTGCAACACTGCTCTGAGGGTGGTACTTTCAACAATATTAAAGAATGATCAACAATGCCAAGGGAAAGCCATACATAAATTATTCAACAGAAACACAAAATTGCTAAAGTTCAATGCGTTTATGCCAACCAGAGCTCATTAGAAATCCATCGCAATTAAAGAAAAGAAAATAACACATTTACAAAAGAGGCAGACACATGAGCCGAGATTATCGAAACACCAAAATTCTTTATATATTCATATGTATATATTTACATACATCATGTTTAAGCTCAAAAAGGGGAGTATTCTAGTATATTATTTTAAAAACATAGGGTAAATATGAGGATACAAATCCCCTCCACTACTTGCAGTTGTTCAATAAGAGCCGGTGAGAGAAAGTTCTCATTTGACTCCACAAAATGGGAAAACAACCCCAAGTCATTTTGCTTGAGTCCTATGTAGAGAAGAGCAACAACTTCCTCAGTAAGCTCATGCTAAAGTGTAGTTGCAAAGAAGATGGTGTCACCTACTAAACCAACTCTCGAAAATCTATTGAGGCCTCTTATGATTGTCCTCACATTGGCATATTCAGGTTTAATCAGGCACTCCGCCGCTCTCATTCCCCAGTTCTATTTGCAAGAAGTGCGAATGAAATTATACACAAAATGCTCTAAAATATTAGAGTTGTGTACATGAATTGAAATAAATTTTTTTCCCCCAATTATCTCCCTAACTATGCCTTCCTCCATGTCACTTTGCATCAAGAAGATGTCCTTAAGCTGGTTGAATACTAGTTGCGTACCCAAACTTCACTCTAAATTCTCAATCGATAAGTAATCACTTTTCAAAGAAGCATCACTTGTAGAGCTCAACATCTTGGAGCAATGAAATCAAAATTATGAAAGTGAAAGTGTTCTTATCGGATTTATAGAAACTGAATGGTGTGGTAGGAGAAAGATATCAAATATTTTCTCGAGAAAGGCTAGCAATCACAAAGACAACAATATTGCTCTAGAAGTTAATGAAGGTGGCTAGTTATGTGATGGAGTTACATTAATTTATCAAGTTTAACAAGCTTTAGATTCAAGTGGCGTCCTTTACTAAGGCAATTCACATGAGCATAATTGTAGAAGTATATATGTATTAAATAATTTTTTGAAGGTTGCATGCCACCCACACGTACATTAAGCCATGAGGCTGACATACAGGCAACAATGCTTCATTCGCCTATCAAAATCAAATAGAAAAGAGTAATGTAATTATGACTTATCTAAAAATAGTCATAAATGTTCTTCAGAGCTGGGTTACTTAAAATTAGGTGATGGTTTATGAAACCATTGAACATTAAAAAGATGGAAATTACTTTAACAACCAAGATTCAAGATTGGGGAAATATAAATTTATGTTCAAGGGACTTTTGAGAGGTACAAATTCTATTTTCTAAATTACACTGTGATATAAAAGAAATGAAGGAACATTTTGAATTTGTTTTGATTTCAGAATACTTGGTGTTTGTGAACATTGAATTGTGAATGTAATGCCCATATTAAATGAGTCTAAGATGCTTAGGAAATATTTGGAGTTTCATCCTTTGTGAATGAAAGCTTCATTGTGTTACATTTACTTGCTTCGAGATAAAAGTTGATTCTTTAGGAAACTATTTTATTTGCTATTATAATTCTAGCCTTTGTGTTAGGAGGTTAATAATTTTATTTGGTTTATCATATTGATTTCATGGTTATGGGGCAATGTTAGTTCAACTTTCTTTATTTTTAGTTAAAAGCGTACCCATTATTAGTAATGCGCACGTAACCTTTGAGGGAGTTGTACCTCGATAAAATTTTAGAGGAAAGCCACAAATGAAATTGTGATCTTTCCTTGGTGTTAGTAACTTTGTCCTTATTTTAATGGGCTGTGAAGTTAATAATTGATGTATTTCCATAAGGGAAAATATGTTCACTAACACAACCCAAAGAAAATATTTCAAAGTACCCCCTAATTATAGTGAGACCTTGGTTGGCTACTGCAAATGCCTTCATAAGTTGTAGATATGATAACATGATCATTTCCAATGGAAATGTAACCAAAAAGGTAGTCCTTTATCCACCTACCCAACCACATACAAATTTGGAGAAAATTATATTTCCTACCGTAGATGAGGATGATCAATACTCATTACAAACATTAATTACTATTGAACATGGTCCTATGTTGGAAATCCAAGATGAAGATAAACTGCTTGCAAACATCATGTAAAACAACTATGGTAGGGACCCACAACAATATTACTGTTTAACATATTTACAAG
Organism: Sequoia sempervirens; assembly: GCA_007258455.2. NCBI lineage: Eukaryota > Viridiplantae > Streptophyta > Pinopsida > Cupressales > Cupressaceae > Sequoia > Sequoia sempervirens. The sequence continues at coordinate 417,860 of VDFB02282991.1, read as the reverse complement.
AGCCTCTGCAGAATGTAATCCTTGCCAATACATCTGAGTCCATGTCTCAAATTTTCTATACCTTATTGCCAAATAATTTTAGTCCCAACATAGCAGGCCTTGATATTACCTCCGTTAAAACATCAACCTTGATGAACTGAGATTACACTAGGTAAGACATTAAATGTAAACAATCAATTGATTGTTGCACAATAGTCTTCACTATTGAATGTGCTTCAAACACACAACCAAATTTTCGTGGGATTACCATGATATGAAAGGAATATACCCAAACTTGCATGCACAAAATTTACATCAATGGTTGCTACAAACCGGTGAGGAAACCCAAAAGAAGAATGAACCCAACTGTCTGTGACATAGATAAGGAAGAAATACAAAAGTTACTTGATGTAAGGTTCATTTATCCAATCTTTGATAGTTAGTGGGTATCTCCATTACTAATTGTACCTAAGAAGGGGGAAAATAGAGAGTGTGTGTTGATTATCATGAGTTAAATCAACAACCATAAGAGACCACTTCCCCTTGCCATTCATTGATCAAGTGTTGGATTTATTACCAGGAAAATAGTATTTCTCCTTCTTGGATGGGTTCAGTGGATATAATTAGATCGAGATAGCTCCAGAAGATCAAGAAAAGACAACCTTTACTTGCCCTTGGGGTACATATGCTTACTTTGTCTTGCCATTTGGGCTATGCAATGCAATTGCCATATTCTAAAGGGAAGTATTGAGTATATTCTCAGAATTTTCTCATGAATTCATGGAAGTTTACATGGATGAATTTAAAACCTATGGGAATACCTATGAGGAAGCACTTGCTAACTTGGAGAAGGTACTGTAGAGATGTCAAGATCACTACCTATCTTCGAGTCATGAAAATTGTTTCATGATGAGGACAAAAGGAATAGTCTTAAGATACTTTGTGTCCCATAAGGGGATCCAAGTAGAACCAAGTGAGATTAAGGTAAAATATATACTGTTTGTACCTCATAAATAAAAGGATAGAATATTTCTTGGTCATGCAGGGTACTATAGGAGATTTATACAAGACTTCAGTAAAATTACAACACCACTATTTGTCCTATTGTCTAAAGATGTGGAGTTTAATTGGACACCTGTTTGTCAATATTCCTTTGAATCACTTAAAGAAACACTTACAAAGACCCCAATGTTGAGAGGACCAAACTGGACATTTCCTTTTCATCTCCACACCGATGCTTTTGATTATGCAATTGGAGCCGTGTTAGTGTAGAAAGAAGGAAATCTGGATCATTCCATCTACTATATCAACAAGAGCCTTTAGGGGGTAAAGCTCAATTACATAGTATATGAAAAGGAGATGTTAGCAGTGGTCTATACAATCAATAAATTCAAGAACTACATCATAGGGTATTTTGTATTCATTCATGTAGATCATACAACAATCAGATACTTAATGAATAAACCAGTAGTTGGAGGTAAAATTATGAGATGGTTGTTGCTACTTCAAGAGTTTGATATTACCAGTGTAGAAAAACCAAGAAAGGCTAATATAGTAGCAGAATTTCTCTCCAAACTATAAAGAAAATCAGAAGAGGATGTAGTAGATGATTCATTTCTATATGAGAACTTATTTTCCCTTTCTCTATATACACCTTTGTATGTAGACATAGCCAATTATCTAGTTGTAGGGAAAACATCACCACATCTCTCACCAAGGGAGAAGAGACATTTAGTTCAAAAAAGTTTTCCTTATTCATGGGTAGCTGAGTATCTATTTTATATAGGGCTTGATAATATAATGATGAGGTGCATGAGGGAGGATGGAGTCTATGACATTATCAAAACATGCCATGATGAACCTTGTGGTGGATATTTTATAGCAAAGAGGACAACTCTTAAAATATTGAATACTATCTATTATTGGCCAACACTTCATAAAGATGCAGTCAAGTACACAAGGAGGTGTGAAAAATGTTAGAGGATGTGACCACCTACTAAAACAGATGAAATACCACTTCCACCACAACTACTCATTGCACCATTTGACAAATGGAGATTTGATTTTATTGGTCCTATATCTCCAACATCCAAAAACAAATAATATATATTGGTATGCACTGATTATCTTACAAAACGGGTGGAGGTCAAAGCCTTGCAATTTGCAAGGGATGGCAATGTTGCTAAATTTCTCTATGAAGATATATTTACAAGATATGGTGTTCCCAGGGAAATAGTGACAACCCAAGGTCCACAATTTACCTCAGATTTGATCTCCAAGTTAGTGTAGGAATATGAGATAAAACATAGTACATATACACCTTATCACCCTTAGGCTAATGGTAAAGTGGAGGTCACTAACATAGAATTAGAAAATATTCTTACAAAAATAGTGCAACTCCACAAGAAGGATTGGGTAGCCAGGTTACCTAAAGCAGTTTGGGCTTATAGGACAACCTGGAAAACAAAAATAAGCTTCACACCATATGAATTGGTGTATGGAAAAAAGGTAGTACTTCCAATAGAATTTGAATAGAAAACTCTGAGAACAACAATACAATTGGGAACAAATTTATCTACAACCCAAAGGAGAGGTTGCATAACCTTAATGCTTTGGATGAGATACACATGGAAGCAATACACCATATTGAAATAATCTAGAGATAGAGGATGCATTGGCATGATTAGTTAATCAAGACAAAATAGTTTAATGCAAGTGATTGGGCCTTACTCTATAATTCTAGGTATAAGGATTACAAAGGGAAATTGCAAACTAGATGGCTCAAGCCATATGAAATTCAGACTATTTTCCCAAATGGAGTAGTTCAGCTCATAACATTTGATGCAGTAAGGTTTTCACCTTTGGTCAATGGCCATTAGTTGAAGCTTTATAAACGACCACTGTAGAAGGGTGATTTCCTATGAACATTGCAACATCAAAGGAATTAGTAGATGAGATACCCAACTCGCCTCTTGCTCTTGCCCAGGGATAATTCTACAACACTTATTACATGCAAACACTTGCACACGTGACACTTAGAAGTCTTCATTTTCTAGACTTGCAACAGAGCTCACAAGACCTACAACATCATGCTCCAAGGCATATAATTTAGAAGGGACTTATTTCATCAGCAACCCATAACACTTGCACAACCATAAAATCACCCATGCCTGCAACAACCATCATTGACTTTCATTTCATGCAAATTTTTCATAATACAACACATAGAAATCAATTTTCACTTTTTGCATTCCTGTACCATGCAATAAATTACACTTATCTATCATGTAATTTTCATAATCTTTTCTCACCACTCCCACTTTCTTGCCACCTGCAATACTCACGCTGAAGTTATTCTTTAAACCACAACCACCTACAGTCATTAGCCATCACCTCAAATAATTTCAAATCTTTTCCCATGCTGCATGGTAGTATTCAAAAAATTTCATGTGCACCATCTTTCATTTCACAAGCATGTCAATAGATACTTCTTGAATTAACTCTCATAATTAACATTCAAGCTTGCTAATTTTGTAAATATTTATAATTCATGTACACATTTAAACTTCATGTTTCGAATTCCACTGCTTAATATATTTATTACCAATGCCCTTTCCATACCTACTAATTACAAACAATTAGAATCCTTAGTTGGGGGGAGGGGTATCCAAAAGGTCTAGTTATTTTTAATTTTTTGTCATTATCAAGGAAACAAGAATTCACAGTAGAGAAGAAGTATCCAAAGCAGAATTGGGTGATAACACAAAGCATAGTAAAGAAATATCAGAATAGGTGATTGTACACATAGCAAAGTAGAATTTTTTGGGGTGAAATTATACATTTGGGAGGTTATATAATAAGGAGAGAGCCTAGAGCTCATAATTTTCTATTAGAGGATTAGACTATGTGTGCCTATCTTCTAGTAGGCAGGCTGGCTAGATTATTTCCTTAGACTCACAAAATTTAATGAGCTTATGACCCAAAAATTTGATAGCATCTTGCAAAGTGATGAGGAAATTGTGAGGAGATTAAGGGTGGCTACATTAGAGGCGGCCGTTGCAGAGGTGACAAGTCTTCTGAGGGTTGGAGAAGAATTTCTAGTTAGGGTAGACACAATCATAGCCAGAAATGAATTCTCCTTGCCTAGAGAGAATTTGGATTCCTTCTCACAAGATACATAATTTTTATCTTTACCTTGGCTTTGGGCCTTTGTAGCTTCACACATTATTAGATATTTAACTTGTGATAGAAGACAATCATATTATTATATACAGTGAATTTTAAGCTTCTCAATCATTTACGACATCAAAGATTGGTAAATATTCTATTTTTTTGTATAATTTGTTAAAAAGGATGTCATTAGAATATAAGAGGAAAAGGAACTAGTTGGCTTTGCCTCATTTCTATTTAGTCACTTTGCTTGTCAAAAGAAGCCTTAGGGTTCAATTTCCCAATGTATCTTGGGAATATTTTCTCAACAAAAACAATATAAACATTATTCCAGTACAAAATGTAGAAGAAGGGTCAGGAACAGGAAGTAGAAGAACCTACTATGGCTACAATAGAGGGAGAAATACCCTCTGATTCCTTTTCTACAACACCTACTTGCAACATAGATGAACCTAAAGAGTAGTTATTGAACCTGAAGAGTAGTTATTGCAAGAAACTCAACTTGCAGCCTTTGTTGAGTAGCCCGTAGCCGAAGAGGATACATAAACTCAAGCTTCTACAAAAAATCCCTACTAAGCCACAAAAGAGGAAAAGTGTGGCCTCTACCTCTCCATCTGTGAAGAAGCAAAGAAGGTCTACACCATCAAGAAGGCAATCACATTGCCTAAGGAAAAGAGGGCATGCGAAAAGTAAAGGTAAAAAGAAAAATATGTTGTTATGGTTAATACTGATACAAATTTTGAGGGAAATATTTCTGATATTGACATCAAAATACCAGTTGCGCAACCCCTTTTCATGAGAAGTACATTTGACTCAGATTCATAAGTCATTTTTGTTGCTAAAAAAGAAAATAAGATTTCCAAAGAGCCTTGTTTCATAAGGGTTTGTGTTCAGAGAAGAGGTAGAAGAAGAGTAGTTTTTGGAGATAGAAAAATAATTCTTTTTGGAAGAAAGAAATACTAGCAAAAAACTGGAAGAGGCTTTGGAAATAATCAAACATTTAGAAGATCAACTAAAAGCATACCAATAGAGGGATAGTGAAAGGGATGCAAAGATTAAAGAATTAGAAGAAAAACTCCAAATATTTGGGTAGGGATCAAAGTTAGAATTATTGGCACAACTTGTCATAATTGAAAATATTAAAAAGGACCAAGACCCTGAGAGCTCAATTGGATACATAAGAACCCCCACAGTTCCTATTGTTGTGTCACTTGGCATCGAGCTATGGAATAAAACAAAAGAGTTTTCCTAGAAAGAAAAGGAAAAAATAGATTTGATATCCACACATTCTAGAGAAATTGAGAAGCAAGAAACATAGATAAAAAGATTGAAGGTGAAAATTGATGAACTGACAGATAAGACAGTTCAATTAATAAGGTGCAAACCTCCTACTAGGGTATATACTCTATTTTTGTAAGAAATGTTTTTACGTTTTTAGTTCAGTCAAATAATTACTAATCCCTCTATTGTCATGAATTCAAGATCTTTGTTTTTAAAAACTTTTCAACAGTCTACACCAGAAATGCAAGATCAATTATGTGAGTTCTATTTACACAACTTGGTTCTTTCATATGCTACTACATGGAACCCACTTATATTTGTGGGAGATGTTTAGATCAGAGCTCTAGCTTCCTAAATTAGAAATGAACACCAAAGGAAAAGCCACTACACGAATATTAGGAGAGAGAGAAATCACTCCCTTTGTAGTTAAGAGAAGAAGCAATAGACCCAAATGCAATAGTAGACTAGTGGTTGGATCTCATAGAGAATAAAGGAGTTACAAAAAAGATTTTGGATTGCAGAGAAAAGGATTATAGGAGAATGAAGGGGCTAGTAGCAAACACAATCAAAGAGGAATTCAAATTTATCCAAGGTAGATGGAATAAACTCACACCAAAGCTCAAGAAGAAGGATCCTAATTATGTCTATAATTATGCAACAATAATTGGTAGATCACATAAATACATTACAACTACCCTAAAGAAAAAAATTGCTTGGCTCCCTCTTTCCTTTCATCCTCCCTTCCTCCTGTTCCCCATACCACACTAGACAGGGAGTAGAAGAGAGGAAGGTGCAACATTAATAGATAACAAAATATTGACAAAGATCATAGATCAACAAGATTTTTATTTGAAGTAGGGTAAAGAAGTGGATTGTGTCATGGACTTCAGAGAGATGGCCTTGCAATATAACCTTCAACCTTAAAGCTGATTGAGGAAAAACAATAAATTTAGTTGGGGGGAATAATGGGATTGATAATTGGCTAGTTTTCCTTTTATTGTTTCATACTTTTGATCATCTTTTTTTTCTAAGTTTCAAGACATTAACAAAAGTTTTTATACCTTTTATATACTTTTAAGTAGTCTTAAGCATATGGAAATAGAAACATGTTATGTTGATATGTGTATGTATGAATTCATGAATTTCTATGAAATTAGTAAGATTTTATGTTTAAATTATGATTGTTAATAATAAGGATTCCTTAGGAATAAGACTAACATTTGCAACAAGAAGGATTATCATCCCGCAACAATGGGTTTCTCAACCTGTGGCATAAGGACTACAAATAGTTGCAAAGAAGTCAACTGACTAGGGTGCGACACTTTTAGAAAGAAACAAAGGTGATCATTTGCCGATCAATTCGTGAGTCACCTAATATTGATCTTACTTGTCAATAAGACAACAAGGAGGAGTCTAATTGTAATGGGATTGAATTATAATTGAACTGTTTAGAGACCACATTTTTGTTATGAGTGGTTAAGCTGTTGGACATAGAGTTCGCATTTGGTTTTTCTACTCTTGGTTTAGATAGTTATTATTTCTATTTTAAAACTTAGTCCTCTTCCTATCTTTGAGTATTATGTGACTTTTTTCCCAAGAGAAGAAAAATATATGAAATAACCCTTTATAATCAAAAGGGAGATAGAAAATAAAGGATATTATGATCCTTTCGTTAAAATAAATATTAATAAACAATATGTATAAACACTTTTTAAAAGGGGAATAATAATTATTTATTTAAATAATTATTAAAGGACAACCTTTATGAAAGGGTGTGATTGTTTGGAAATCACCCCTTAAAAAGATATATAAATCATTCATGTGAGATTTGGAAAAGGGAGGGAGAACATTCAAGGAGAGAAGAGAAAAATGAAAGAGAAATTAAAAGGGCACTTGAAGGAGTGAAGGTTAGGGTTATGGTGGGCATTTAAACATTTAGAGAAGGGGCACACAGTGTGTGTCCAACTCGAGGTATAGTGTATACCTAGAAGAGTGTCTTGGTCAGGGTTGTGTTTATGCCGTGAAGGTAGGTTGGTTCTGTGAAAGAACTGGTTCCTCTGAAGGTGTTTGTGTTGAGAAATGGTGGTGTAATTCCATTATTATGTTAATTATTAAATTGTACCATATTTTTAGTTACAGTAATTATTCACATTTAGTTTGGATAACATTGCGTATTGTAAATTATATTAACTCTAATATTTGCTATATTAAATCCGTTGCTAATACCTAATAACCATAAGAGAAAAAGTGACATCACATTTGGTATTAGAGCCTAATGATCAAGCCTTCCTATCTTGAAATTTTCCTTACTTTTAAAATTTAACCAATCTTTAAAATTATCCTTGTGTATGTCTAGCATTATACACTTGTCCTAACCTTTGAGTCATAAGACTTAATTCTATAAGATCTAATTTTATTTCTCTATTTTTTATTGAAAAATTATTGAAAATCCTTAAAACATCTATGTGTGCTCGTATTCAAATTCAAAAATTAATATTTCTTTGAAGAATTCCTATTATACATAGACTCAACTTAAAATGCAATATTCATAACTTATTAAAACAAATTCTATATATTCTTGATCTATAAACCTATAATCATTTATCCATCGCTGCAATTAACACCATGGGAATGAGTAAATTGCAAGTATCATTGAAAACCGTAGAATATTACGCTGTTCTCTTTTTGTTCTCTTCCATTCTGATGATGGATCACAGAACATGATCCGAAACGTTGATACAAAAAATCCAACACAATCTAATCCAGAAATTATACTAAACTACAACATAAATTGTGAAAACTTGATATCATTAATATGGAGATTATACAGCAATAACACCACTCTAGATAGAACAAAGGATTTTAGTGAATTGTAACATGCTCTGTCTCTAGCTCTAGGCATCAAGGGTGCTCTAAAAAATTTGCAGCAATTCATATTACGTCTGCCAATTGCATTTGCTTGAAGTTTCAACAAAAACAATTGTGCATATCCTATAATTATTTCAGTCCACGAGTTCTTTCAAACAGATCATGCCTAGTGCAAGCTAGATTGTTACAATATTGTAATAATTGGATTTCATTTTAAAGAATTACATATTACCGTGATCTAGAAAGTGACCTGTACCTTCTCTTGCATTTTTTAATTTTGTCTATCGTAGTCTATGGTGCCAGATATTGTGACTAATCCAAGTGTACAAAGTTTTAAGCATTCCTTTGGCACTCCACATGACCTGTTCAGCAGTAAGTGTGATCAGTTTTTCTGTAAAGTGCGAGTTCCTAGACTGTGCAATTCAACCTGAGACAAATCTTACTCTCTTGTTTTGGTTAAATCAGTTGTTTGGTTAAATCTTGTAACCTGTATCTATGCATAGTGCCTAACTTGTAGATAAGAGTTCTCTTGTTTCTAAGACACACTTTGTATCTTTTGTGATCCTATCTTCATAAATTTTGTATGTTCTGAGACCTTGTCTACATTCTCAGTAGTTCAAAAGTAGTTTTTTGTTTGATTAAACATCTAGTGCACTTTCGAGATTGTTTCCTCAACATTACATAGTTGTCCATGTGTAGTCATAGCCTTGTCATTATAGGTATTAAAAAAACATAGAAGTTAACTACCTAGGGTGAAATTACTCAACGAGTTTAAGGCTAGGGGATGAAACCAGAAGTTTCACAACATAACCCAAGGTTCATTCTAATAGGCTTGAGGGCACCTTGCACTAGTCTGTGTACATGCCTAAATGTAGGCACTGAACTTATGGAAATGTATACATTCAGCATAATCATATTATGGATTGAAGTCTAGGTCTGTGATTAGGAATGGATGCAAACAGAGCTAGGTGTTGGATTTATAGCAGTGTGTGTTTATATCTTCTGACCATATTATGGATCTAAGTGCACTCATGTTCTGTGTGACTTGTTCCCTGAGGCTTATCTTTGCTTTTAGTCACAATGGACTATAGTCCATTGGCACACAGTAGTTATTTCGGTGATGATGATCCAGATCTAAGCCCTATTGGGCATGCTTCTCATGTTAGAGTGATTGTGTTAATGTGTTGAAGAAGAGATATAAAGGTGCAGTAGAACTTTCAATGGACTAATTCTCTTTGTATGTCCACCATTAATGCATGTGTACTTATCATTCATATTTGGCATCTTCAATTATATTCAATTCTTCTAATCTCTAAGATGCAAGGTGATGGGGTCCCTTTAACCCCATCATTAAGAACACCCTTTGCTGAGTAGGATCAAAGGTAACCTGTCTTTTAGGGTAGAATAAAATTTGTAAAGATCTTGTAGGAAATGATGAAAAACCGATTCAATTAATTAACAAATAGAATCATGGCTCTTTGCACTATTAAGAGGTGTGAAAGGATGGCATTTCTAGTATCTTGGAAGCCAGGTTCTCTAGACCATATAATGAAGATTACTTGAAGCAAGAGAAGCAACAACATTTAATGAAGATTTTTTAGAAAATTTGGTTACTTGAAATATCAAAATTATGTTATGGTCATTATTTTTTTTGGATAAATAAAATTTAACCAATCATTTTCTATTTCAAATTTGAAATTCTAAATTAAGAAAATAAAAAGGTATCTTCTTTACGATCAACTAAGTACCTATTTAAACATCTAAATATCAATATTAATATTTCATTTATAGCATTTTTATATTGTATGCAATATTTTGGGTTTTCCTTAACCACAAAATCATCATATGGATTTGCATGCTCAACCATTAGAATCAATTTATTCAAAACTCTGAAGTTACTTCAATCAAAACCCATTAAGAATCAAGTATGCACTTCATAAATAAGAAAGTTGTTTGTTTACGTAAAGTGTATTAAGGCTTTACAACTACTTTTCTATTTACAAGATAATACAAATATTTGAAATGTATGCTTCTATTTTGCGAATGTCTTTTAGTCCTACCTCAAATTTATTCCCACCTAGTTAAATTGTGTTATCTAAGCAACCATATGGAGTTGGGAAACAAAATAGGAAGAACTAACAATATAGGAGCAAAATAATCTACAAAATAATTACAAAACAATGAATATTAGAAAACAACAAACCTAGAAAGAGAATTTAATGGGATTGGACTCTATCATGGGAACTTAGGTTGAGGGTAGTCCAATGAACATATAAACCAATATTCTTGTAAGTAATTGCAATAATAGGTAGTGATTTAGTATTTGTAATACTGAAATTTGTATATTCAAAAAATAGTTTTACTATACTTGTTATGACTAGTTAAAACCAACACATTGACATATTTAATTAAGTACATTATGGGCCCATAACCCGGATTCACATTTTAAATTTAGAGAAATGACAATATGTTTGGAATAAATTGTTGAGAGTAACATATTTTTAGGATATAACCCATAAGAGCATGCTATTTCTACATTTTAAAACTTGAAAATATTGTGTTGTTTAAATGCATTGGATAGAATGAAAAAAAATGTTTTGTTGATTGCATAATAACATAAATTTTCGTAGATTTGAGACATGGAGACATGTTGAGTTTTGTAGGGGGAGAGACAACCCCTTAAAAAATTAAAATTATAAATTATTGCTAATTATCTTTTACATACACAATATAATAATATCATATATCAATAGGTGCCTAAGCCTAGGGATATATTTATAGAATGACATAATATTTCCTCTCCTTATGTTCCCTTACTTAATATTTAATTTTATGAGGAGATCCCAGTATCCTCAATGCTATAGTCAAAACTTCATCCAAAAAACATAATTGAACAAATCTTCACCCTAGAAGTAAATTGAATTAATCTAATTTCTTAAAGGAAGATTAAAACTAGTATTTTTTTATGAAGTACTCTCTAGGTGGTAATAATTTACTTTAAGATGCATTGAGAGATTCGTTGTATCGTCTTTTATTTTAATTTATACATTGTTATTGGACTTGATCAACCCAATAATCTTGTACATTTGCCTTATTGTATAAGACTAAGATTCTATTTGAAAGGAGGATATTCATGTAGTTTGGAATGCATGAATATCATCTTGGAATATATGTTAAATTTATAGATTATACTTTATAAATTATGGGTAACCACATAGTATTGGGTATGCATAGTAATTATTGCGTAATCACCTTGTAATACGTTAATAATTTTATAGTCTTATCATGATATATTTCATAAGATATCTATGTAGTCTTATCATAAATTGATTGGGGAAAGTGATTTTAGTAAAATTATTCATGAATTTAAAATAAAACTAAAAAACAGATGATTTATGAATTGAAAGAAGAGAATAATATAGAAGAATACAAATATTCAATGTTAGTATCTTCAATTACTAATCATGTTCTTCTTTAAGTTGTGATGCAAATGTATCTTGTGCTATTGAGGACAATAGTTAATTTACAGGGGGAGAATTGTTATGCGACTTTTCCCCAAGAGAAGAGCAATACATGAAATAAACCTTTAGAATTAAAAGGTAGATAGAAAATAAAGGATATTATGATCCTTTGGTTAAAATAAAGATTAATAAAGAATATGTATAAGAACTCTTTAAAACGGGAAAAATAATTATATATTTAAATAATTATTAAAAGGAAACCTTTATGAAAGGGTGTGATTGTTTGGAAATCACCCTTTAAAAGAAATATAAATCATTCACGTGAGATTTGGAAAAGGGAGGGAAAACATTCAAGGAAAGAAGAGAAAAAGGAAAGAGAAATTAAAAGGGCACAAAGGAGTGAAGGTTAGGGTCATGGGTGGGCATTTAAACATTTGGAGAAGGGGAACACAACATGTGTCCAACTCAGGGTACAATGTACACTCGGGAGTGTCCTAGCCAGTTCTGTGTTTATGCCATGAAGGCAGGTTGGTTCTGTGCAAGAACCAGTTCCTTCGAGGGTGTTTGTGTCAAAAAATCCTAGACCTATAACCATTCCTTTGAGTGTCGGATAGCAACCTTTCCATGAATTTTAGATAAGCATTGAGAACCATTGATTTGATAATATTTGGAATATTATTTATATGATTTTGATGTTACTATGATTAATCTATGTGGTGGTATAATTCCATTCATTATGTTAATTATTTAATTGTACGCTACATTAATTATTCACATTTATTTTGGATAACATTACATATTGTAAATTATATTAACTCTAATATTTGCTATATTAAATCCACTGCTAATACTTAATAACCATAAGAGGAAAAGTGACATCACATTGAGGAAGAGTTGACATTTGTTTTATAAGTCTGTTTTTAGTCCATGAATAATAAAACTCCTTGCAGACCCTATATATTAGGATCTTTTGTTGAGGAGCATATCTAGTTATCTAGTTATTATTATTACCAAGTAGTTGCAATAGTATCATGAATAGAATGTGTTATTTGAACAAAGATCTCTAAAAAATTCCTGTTACATTTTGTGTAATAGTTTAGTGTTAGGATGTAATAAAGAGAATTGATTTGATATCATGATTTGTTGAGTTAGTGAGTATTTGGTAAAATCCTATGGAAGTAGCAACTCAATCAAGGGCCACTTGAGGTACTGCTGAACCACTTTAGTTTCCGTTGTTAAATTAGATAATGCATTGTGAATTCAGTTGGTAGTATTCGGTTATATGATTTTAAATGCATGTGTTGTAATTCATGAGTTGGATTCTGTATCTTAATGTTTTGTTTCATACTTAGGAGAAATTAGCTAGGTTAGGACATTGTAGTTTAATAGTTAATAATTACAGTCTTTAGCATTAGGTACCCACAATAGAAGGTAGTTGTTTACATTCTCTTCCCCTATTTTGTGAATTAGCAGTTTATTCTGATTTCCAGCTTTTACTGTATTCACACATCTTTATTAGCCTATATTCAATTAATAGAGGATGTCCAGAATATGTGAATGCATGTATTTTGTGAGCACTATCTAAAGTCTTACGACTCCCTGGTTGATAATTTAATACAACCCTCTTGTGAAATATGAACTTTTTAGCTAGGGATTCTCAGGTCCTCTGAGTGATGTGTATACCCAATAATACCAAGTTAATCAGACATTAGAGTGGCTCCACAAAAATGATGATCTAATTGATGGGTAAGTGCAAAAAGATGGAGGGCCAAAAAGGGGGCTTAAGTGGCCACTTTTTTTCTTTCTTTCTTTCTGAAATCAGGAAATAGTGACCTTGGATGTGAAATTGAGGATAGTTACACTCAAAATTTTGAGATGCAACATTTAAACAAGGATCAAAGTGCTCTAAGTCTACTTTCTAAAATACTAATTTATTTTGAAAATGGTTAAGATTAAGGGGTTCAAAAGAGGGACGTACATAAATTGGTGCTTTTTTTGTCAGAAAAACATAACATGTAGCAACTTTTGTACATCCCTAGCACGGTGAACTTTTTTTTAGTATTTTTAAAATCGCTTCGGTGAGAAATCAGCTAACAGTATGTAGTTGATGCACGATTTTTTTGATAATTTTTTAATGAATATTTGATTTTTTACTAATTTTCTAAGTGGACACTTCCTGAAAAATAGAATTTTGGCCATGCTACCCCTAAAATTTTGGAAACTAATTGATTTTTTTTAAAAAATTTGTAGAATGGTATGGTGTCTAGTTTCTAAAAATGTAATTTATTTGAAATTTTAATGAATGATTAATTTATAACAAAAAAAATGTTGGAGTTAACAATCCAAGATCTTCAATATGCAACACTAAAGAACCTCCACAAGAGATAGAGAGAAGCAACAATGGAAGATGCTATTCCACCAAACAAAGATTGCAGTATGATACAATATGATCAATGCAATACAATACAATGCTATATGCAATACATTGCTAGAGATGCCTTGCTTATAAAGGCAAGGATGAGAGATAGGATAAGACAAGATCATGACAAGTGTCTTAATCCTATCACATGAGACAACTAACTCATAACTACCTAAGAAAGTGGAAATTCTAGATAAGACAACTAATACTTATCTAGATATGACAACTAATATCCTAAGTAAACTTAACATGTGAATTAAGTCCCCTAAGTCCCTAGTAAAGGAATAAACTAGGTACAAGACTTATTCACTCCAACACCCCCCCTTAAGTGCAACTTAGGGAGGTACAAACCAATGCAAACATGCAAAAGATGGGTCTCGATAACTAGGCTTGATGAGGTACCCATGTACAAAACAAAAAAATCTCACAAGCGAAGAAAAGGAGAAAAACCTTGTGGGAGAAAACTCCTCTCCAAAAGAGAGAAAAGATACAAAGAAAACTAATGAAGGAAGGAGGACTCCTCAAGACCCCCCAAGGACAACTTTCTTCACCCCAAGCATCGATCGCAATTGAAGATAACAAGACGATGCCAAAGGTTTAGTGAAAATGTCTGCAACCTGTTGATCTATAGGCAAATACTCCAAGCTGAGAACACCATCCTGGATGAGCTGCCTAATGAAGTGCACATGGATCTCAATATGCTTAGTCTACTGATGCTCCATTGGGTTGCGTGAAATATGAATGCACTCTGATTGTCACACCAAAGAGTAGTGGGATGAGTGGAAGGGAATCCAAACTCAGTCATCAACTAACGAAGCCACAAAACCTCCTGACTAGCCAACATGACACCTCAATACTCAGCCTCTGTCGATGATAATGCAATAGCAGTCTGCTTCTTGCATGACCATGCAATTAGACCAAAACCAAGGCAAAAGACAAAGCCAGAAGTAGACTTCCGATCATTGACATCACCAGCCCAATCTGGGTCAGTGAAGCCCACAATCTGAGATGCACCTGAAGTGTAGTGAATGCCAAAGTGAGTAGTACCCTAAATGTATCTCAAGATACACTTGGCGGCCTTCCAATGACTCTCATGAGGCTCTTGTGAGAAGCGAGAGACAAGTCCAACCGCAAAGGAAATATCAGGACGACTATGTGTCAAGTACAAAAGACTGCCAACCAACTATCGATACAAGGTAGGATCAACTGTAGGAGTAGTGCAATTGGAAGACAGTACAACACCTGACTGGAATGGAGTAGGGGCAGGCTTGCAATCAACCATGCCAAATTTTTGAAGCAAATCAAGAGCATACTTCTGCTGGAAAATGAAGATCCCCTCAAAAGTATGATGAACTTGAAGACCAAGGAAGTAATGCAAAAGACCAAGGTCGGTCATATCAAATCACTCCATCAATGCTCACTGTGTACTCTGAATCATGGAAGTAGAACTCCTTGTGAGAATCAAATCATCCACATAGAGCACAAGTATAAGTAGATCCTCTCCATGTCTTTGTGTATAAACTATGGGATCTGAATGGCAATGAGTGTAGCCGAAAGCAAGCAAGAAACAATTCATTTTCTCATACCAAGCCCGAGGGGCTTGTTTGAGACCATACAATGAACGTCGAAGCCTGCAAACAAGTGAAGAGTCTTGCACAAAACCTGGTGGCTACTCCATATAGATATCCTCATGAAGATCCCCATGCAAGAAAGCACTCTTCACATCCATCTGAAATACTAACCATCCCTGTGATGCAACTATAGCAAGGACAAGGCAAATAGAATCCATCTTGGCAACATGAGCAAAGGTCTCAAAATAGTCAATTCCTTCAACCTGAGAAAACCCCTTTGCAACAAGATGAGCCTTGTACTTGTCAATGGAACCATCTACTGCATACTTGGTATGATACACCCACTTGCATCGAACCAACTTTCTTCCCTTAGGAAGAGGAACACGATCCCAAGTATGATTCTTCATCAAGGAAGAATACTCATCATCCATAGCATTATCCCACTCTGGAATACCCGAAGCATTTGAAATTTTTTGAGGATCATCTGGAACTGCATGACTCAAAAGACTAATTCCAGAAGTCTGAGAATGAGTGCGGCAAGTGTTTGTGGGATCACCAACAAGAGGACCAGCCTCCTCAAGAGTAACTTGAACCCATCGTGGCCTAGTGGGTGTATGAGGAGGAGGTTCATCAAGATCATCATCAAAATCTTCCTCAAGTAGAAAAGTATCATGAATTGAAGAAGATTGAGTAGGTTGTGATGAAGAAGAAGTCGAAGGAGGATCTGACAGGGTGAAGGTCTTAGAAAACTAAACATCATGTCGGAAATGAACCTCTCGTGTGTTAGGATCAAACAATCTGTATGCCTTCACATCCTCACAATAGCCAACAAAGATGTACCGCTAACTCTTCTTCTCCATGGATTTACGCTGACCATTCGGAATGAATGCCCAAGCCTCACTACCGAATACTCTGAAGAAGGATACATTAGGCTTGCAATGAGACCAAGCCTCCTCAGGGGTCATATTTCGCACTGCCTTATGGGGCATACGATTCTGAATATAGTTGGCACAATTGACAGCTTTGGCCCAATAGGCGGGAGCCATGGACCTAGACTGAATCATACAATTGGCCATTTCCCTAAGAGTCCTGTTCTTTCTCTCCACCACAAAATTTTGCTGAGGAGTGTAAGGAACTGTGTGCTGATGAAGAATACCATGCTCACTGCAAAAATCCTGAAATGCCTGATTGACATACTCCCCCCATTATCTATGCGTATCTGTCGAAGAGAAAAACCTGACTGCTTCTCCACAAATGTTTTGAAGGTCTTGAAGTTGGTGAGGACTTCACTCTTGAGCTTCAGAAAATAGACCCATGTACGGCGGGAAAAATCATCAATGAATGTGAGCACATACTTAGCCCCTGAAAAAGGAGTTGGGAATGACATGAGATCACTATGGACCAAGTCAAGGGGTGTGGTTGCACGTGTAGCTTGACCCTTAGGAAAAGAATCTTGATGTTGCTTGCCAAGAACACATCCTTGACAAACACCATCTGTGCAAGTGATCTTTGGAAGACCAACCACTAAGTTATGTGCTTGCATTTGCTGAAGATATCTATGGTTTAAGTGCCCAAATCTCTCATGCCAAAGCTTGCTCATTGAATCAGTATGAGCAACAAAACATGAACCCGATGAAGACTCAAATCCATCAAATCAATACAAATGATTCTCATGATCAACTATCCCTGTAGCAACAACCTTCTCATGATCCTGCAACTGTCTAATAGTCGCATTCTGTGGAGTGAACTCAACTGACTTCCCATCTCCAAAATGACAAATCTGATATATGGAAAGAAGATTCGTTGAAATATCAAGAACAAGAAGAACATCCTCAATGCACCCATCTAGCATCCGAATGAAGCCTATCCCCAAAAATGGAATCTGTGAAGAGTTCCCAACTGCAATCTGAGAAGTAGAAGTATGAACTATGGAATCAAGAAGATCACGTGAATTGGTCATGTGATGTGAAGCACCTGAATCAAGAATCCAACTATCTGAAGGTGAATGCATAGCTCATGCTGAAAGAGCTTGCCCTTTTCCCATGGAAGAAGGCTTAGCCACTGAAATATTGTGCTTCTTCATAGCTTCCTCCAAGGCCTCTAATCTCTTAAAGCAATGAGATGCATCATGCCCAGTTCTGCCACAATATGAACAAGGATCTCCTTTCTTTTTCTTGGATTTGGAAGAAGAATCTCCAGAGGTAGGAGATGAAGTGGACTTCTGATTGTTCTTCGGCTTTGGTTTGGAGGGATTCTCACTACCAGAAGATGATTCTACTTTGGGCTTCTTCTTGTTTTTTCCTTTACCCTTGGATGATTGAGCCATTAGAGCATGATTCTTAGAATTAGGTAAGGCATCCAACTGAATTAACTTGGCCTCCTCCCTAGTAAGACGCTCACAAAACAACTCAAATGTAGGCATTTTGTAATCTTTCCCAATTGCATCCATAGTTGAATAGAAAGTAGAAGAAAACACTTGATAAGGGCCCTTTAACTTAGACAGAATCAAGAAGATACATTCATCACTAGATACATCATGTCCACATCCTTTCAACTGTGACAAAATCATCTTGAATTGTGCAAGGAAATCCTGAATTGAAGGAAATGCATCTGGAGAGAGGGATTGTAGTTCTGCTTGAAGTTGCAAGGTTCTGAAATGATTTGTTTTACCATACAATTCTTCAAGTTTATCCCAAACATTCTTAGGTGTTTTGCACTCTGAAATATGAAACAACAAATTATCAGATACATGTAAGCCAATGAGCCCTTTTGCTTCATCCATTTTACATCTATGGACAAAATTTTCATAATCCCTTGTAAATTCAGGTTGTTCTGCATCTAACATTGGCCATAGACCCTTAGATTGTAACAATTGAGTCATTTTTAGCTTCCATGTATGATAATTGTGTGGAGTGAGTGGTTCAATTTGCCTTAGATCTACCATGAACACCAAAATAAAGAAGACAATGTGGCACTTAAATTGTGCCTTTCACCCCCCCAGAATGTATTAAAACTGATTTTGCAACCCCCCCAGCAAATTACAATGAAGAAATTTTGCAATTTTTACAAGTGACAAGCTCAAATCAACTGTTTATATCACATGGTTATTTTTACAATTTTCAGAAAAAATAGCTTGCAAAAAGTGAAAAATGAGGTTACAAACAGATTCCTTGTGATTTTTTGATCAATTTCAAAAAAAAGTTTGCCAAATTTTGACTTTGTTTGCAAAAGTTACATCAAGAACAAGCAATAAATGCACTTGTACCTTCAAGCTGAAAAAATTGGAAATTTTTTTCAAAATCTGGAAAAATCACCTACACCACTGCGAATTTTGTCGAACTAGCTTTCCGATGATATCTTGTTTGCGAAAATCTGACTTCGTGGCAAAAAGTTATGCAAAAATGAAAAAAATGCCTATTTTAGGCACTGTGAACACTAAACAGGAGAAAAAGTTGAAGACTAATTGGGCGCAAAAGTTAAGCCCCCTGGCAATGGCTCCTGGTCACTCATGTGACCGCATCGGTGTCGGTTTCTGGCTGGCAGTTTCCGGCTATGCACCTGGCGGTTCTCGTGGCGGTTTGCAGGCGGTCAGCGGTTATACCGCTGTTTGCTGGCGGTGGCTACCGGCAGTCTGGAGATCACCGCCGTCCTAGCTGTTTAAGCACCGAATTTGAAGGCTGGCGGCAGCAACTAGCGGCTTATAAGCCATGCTTTGTGTGGGCTTCGTAGACTTATGTCTGAGGGTTGCACAATAAAGGCCGCTGGCCTTATAATGGACAGTGCTTAAAAGCACTATATAAATATTTTGTTTTTTTGAAAAATTTAAAATAAAAACACCGCCCGATAAAATAATGCAGAAAATTATTTTTAATAATTTTTTGACGATGCGTACTTGCGCAGGAAGGGTTGTATGACCTTTTCTGCTAAAATTTTTTTGCCCCAGAAACAACTTTTGGTCAATATGGG